>JBBPNO010000297.1:0-30677 GCA_038090915.1 Boletus eberwhitei
AATCCTCATCGTCCTCTCGTACATGAAGGGTGTTACGCGACCTGCGTAACCCGTGACACGTGACCGTGTAATCCGTTTAAACTACAACCGGCCACCTTCCCAGTTTCCCGATTAGATCTTGGTCCGGAGGGCGTCGACTCCGATATGCCGAGGGAAGGCTTTGTCGCTACTCCGCAGAGGTAGCTCTATGCAGGAGCCCGAAACGTGGGCTGGCGCTACTTGGACAAACGGCGAGCCGACCGTGCTTATAGAGGGCGAGCCCTACTAAGAGCGATGGTACACAGTACCGCACTTGCTATTACTGCAAATAGTAAGAGAAGGGACGAGATGGCTTCCAGATCTTAGGTAAGATCGAAGCGAGTCGGAACTTTGATAGGGATTGACTTTTACACGGAGAATAGTGTATATCAAGGTTAAGGTTTTACATGAGAGAAGCGTCTCTATATAGTACTTCGGGACTTTAGGGCTGGTTAATCATAAATACTAAATAGGAAGGGGAGATCGGATCTCAGATAGAATCGGGGGATTTAGGAACTACGAGGCAGGGCACAAGAGAGCACTGCCGAGGGGAGGCTGTCCGATATGTAATACAACGTTTATGAAATAGAGAAATGGAACATAGCCATAGTCCTGTGTGTTCACCGCTTTGCGCGGCCTTGTTGGCAGTGTTGATCGATTGGCGTTTTTAGAAGGCATAGCCTTCTGCGTTGGGGGTCAGTGGGGTGTTGGAGAAGTAGTCCCCCGCGTCAAAGAGGAGATCATCCCATAAGGATGGGGTCGGAATGTCAGTGTTCAAGGAAATTTGGTATCCCCCCAGGTCAACCGTAACAACATCCAGCTTTTAATGACCGCTCACATGGCCCTAGTATATCATACGAGCCGATGCAATGCGGTTTCCCGCAAGCCGGGCCCTCTATGATGCCATACGGAGGTTCGCCTCAAGTTGTTTATTATGCGGCCGGTCCAGCGACCTTCCAACACCTTGCACCAAGCACGTCTTCTGACCATTTTAGCATACACAATTAAATCACTGTCGTTCGTTTATACAATTGATGCCCTATCACATTTAATTCCCGTCGTGAACAAATCCAACGAATTGAGTGATTTCAGACAAATCCCCAAAAACAAAGGTTCATTATAACGACGATGGTCACGAATCTTAGACCTTGCCCTTCGCTCTCCCTTTTGCTTGCCAGCGATGAGTCTTCTTGCAAGATTTAGACTTGAGCAGGCTGCCAAACATAGCACTAGGCATGAAGGGTCACCCCGGTCCCCCTCTCCTTCTCGCTCGGATGGCCTCCATTTTCCCAGAAGTTCAAATTCTCCTTTGGCCTATCTACCGACCTCTCCTGGATTTCCGCCGGCTCAGCCTCGACGACGGGAGCGTTCAGATTCGTTCGAAGACTTTGAAGCAGACCGCTTGTTGAAAAGGAAGAAACTCCATGCGATTGACACCTGCCGGGAGCATCAGCTCGAAGACAGTGCGCTGGATCAATTCGCCGAGGTTCGTGGTCCTTTTTAATTATTTTGTTCTTGTAGATAACAAAGCACACAGCTTGATGTACCCCAAATGCTCATCACGCTACAGGGAACCATTCTGGCGTTGGAGCGTGAAAGGCTCAGGGACGAAACGCAAGCTTTCATTCGATCTGCACAGTTCAAGGTAAATTAAACATTACTCATGTTCTCTGGCGTTGATCCATCATCCATCACATACAGGAAATACTCAAAGATCGACTTCGGACCTGCCTCTTATCACCTAACCTGTCAAAATATCTCGACGGCCTCCCTGAGCACCTTTGGGTATGTGCACAAGCGGCCAATGTTGATATTCGCTGACACCATTCCGTTTCATACTAGAGCTTTATCAAGAAAAATCCAGGTGTCTTCAAAATTTCTCCCAGAGCTTTGGAGGATCCCGAGCTGTCCGATTATATCGACAGCCTCATCAAAGATGTCCTCACGAAGCAGCGGTCCCAGATTAAATCCAAGGTAATTAATTATATAGATTAACTTCGACTTCGACTTGGACCTGATCACGCTGGGTATATAGATAGCAGCCAGCATCACTAAACAGCAGCACATCTCTCAGCTTGCGAAATCCCTCGCTCAGAAGGACTTTGTTGACGTGACAACTGGCCAATGGGCACGTTTTGCCTTCTTGGTAAGTGTGTCTATATATCGTCATGTTGTTGCTGACCTTTGTCCAGCGCCAGAACATGTGCTTGTTCCACAAAGTAGTCGCCGAGTCACTTACCAAGAAGCTCGCAATGTCAGATTCTCCAGTGGAGCACCCGGAGCCTGAACGAGAGGATAGTGACTCCTTGGATGATGACCATGACAATAACAACAGGGCTGCACTCAGGGATAATGAGAAGCAGCGATTGTGGACTGACAATCAGTTTTGGGAGTTTGTTGACACCTTACTTGATGAGATGCGCTTGGATCTCGAACGTCATCCATCAGCACTTCGTCCAAAGGAGTGGGAGGCGTAAGTCACTGGTGTACGAGTGCTCGTCTACCATTAATCTTGTGTTCACCAGGTACTTCACGGAAGCTCTTCAATTGGACCTCGAAATATTCCCTGCAAGTGACAAAGCTTCCAGTCTTCGTGCATCCGACGGTAAAGGTATTTCTGATTGGCAGCGCACCCTCCACCAGGAGTTGGTGTGGCTCTAGTGTTGTAGTCATTCTCTAGTCGTTGTTGATACATTCATTTGCTCCCCACCCATCCTTATATCCCCCTTCCCCTCCCCCCCATATTACCTGCCTAATGCACACTTGATGCACCATCTGTCCATGTATCCCAGACACGTGTCAATTGATTGGTTTTGGTTTTCCACGTGGGAGTCACAACACCAGCCTCTGTGCTCGAGACCATTGTCACCTCCATTGAGTCACTTCACAGGTCTTGTTACCGACCAGCTCAGTCATCCGCCCCGCTCCTTTTCCCCTTCCCCTCTTTGTCGCCCTGCTCCCACCAGCCCATTTACCTCATTTATCCACTTCCTTTTTTTTAGGTCTCATCATCATGGCCATCACAGAGAACAACACATGAACAGACAGTCCACAGGGATGAGCCCGTAACAGTGGCTCGAAGCCGTCTCCGACCTTGCCAGCCTATCGTCCATCTCAGACGATGTCATCGTCACCTGTCTCTGTGAGCGCTTCATGTCAGACGCCATTTACACCAACATCAGTTGTTCTGCCCTGCCCTCGTCGCTGTCAATCCTCACAAATATGTTACTTCAAATGCCGTCTCGATTCTCCAAAACCGCAGACTATTGGGACATGGCTGAGAGCAAGTATTTCAGCCTGCCAACAATCCTACTACAATACACATGAGGCGCACAATCCAGGATCAGCCCCTTATCATTAGGTGTATCTCTTTTTTTTTAGTCCATGCTTGGTTTACGAACGTCGTATTCCTTTGTAGTGATGAAACCAGCAATGGAAAACCGGAAAGTCGCTGACTCGCCATCAAGACGTCACTGAGCTGTCCGTTTCCAATCCAGGAAAGAAGGGCTCCAAGCTCTCGTGAGCCAGGTACCCACAGTAGAGTTCGTCACAGAGTCCTTTGACAACGCTTGGACGTTCTTCAATCCAGATGTGTCTCACTTTGGAAAGCATACAGCTCCAGTTCACCGACAAAGGACGGTTGTGTGGTATCAAGTCGCTTGACTACTATCTCGAACGCAACCGAGTGCCAGCTGTGCCATCCGGTGAATGAAACTTCCACATTTTCTATTACTTAATGGCTGGCGCATCACCAGAAAGGTGTCAACGTCTTCACCTATTGACAAGATCCAGTACCGATATCTCAGCCAGCACGCTGGTGCTGGCAGGCGCTCACTCCAATAGTGTTCATGACAACAATCTCAATTGCTTTGAACAGCTCAAGTTGGCACTCAAGTCCATTGGCCTGTCTAAGCGGCATGTTTCCCAAACATGCCAGCTCGTCGCAACTATCCACCACTTGGGTAATCTCAAGTTCACCATCGACCGTGGTCCTGATGTGGACGCAGCTGTCATTTACTTTATTTGTTTCATCTGGTGCTCATGGTCTTGGCAGGTCAGCACTCTGTGCAATGGTGTATCTGGATCGGTCAGCCCATGGGTCCAGCTCACATCAGCGAACACGATGGATACCAACACGCGCAATATCACGACTTCCATGCAATTACCAATGATTCACGTTCCGACTGGTATGGTCAGCATCATCGTGTTCAAGTTCATCACCTCGATCAACTTTGGTGTGCCTCGTGCGCCCAAGGACCCGACAAATTCGTGATCTGTCAAGTGCCTTGTTACACAGAAGGAGAGACCTCACTCTGTCATACCATTGACTCGCTCGCCCAGCTCAAGTCCGACAACAAGCGCAAGTTGATTCTCATTCTCTGCGACGGCAACATCGTTGGTTCAGGCAATGACTGACCTACCCCGAGCCGTTGAGTTTCGTGTCATTGGGTGAGGGTGCTTGGCAACACAACAGCAAAGTATATTCTGGGTTATATGAGTGCGTGGGTCACGCTGTGCCTTATCTCGTGGTTTTCAAGGTCAGCAAGCCAACAGAGATCGCGCTGTGACAACTGAGGAAAGCGAGACTCGCAAATGGCTATTATGCACTTCTTGAACAAGGTACATCTATACTTGTGAAAAGACGTGATACAGTGGCTTACATGCGATGGTGGAATAGGTGCATTTTAACTCTCCTATGAAATTGCTGGAGTTGGAGATGTGTCACCCGATCAAAAATGGTTGGTGTCAACCCGACGTTTTATGAGTATCTGTTCACGATTGATGCTGATACCACTGTGGATCCCGTCTCTTTGAACCGGTTGGTTTCTGTGTATGTCGCAACCTCTCTTCATAGTAACTGTTGTCCATTCACACTTGTTGCCTTCTGCAGCATGGTTTCGAGTCACGACAAGAAGGTGCTCGGTGTCTGTGGTGAGACAGCGCTTTCCAATGCCAATCAGTCCATCATCACAATGATACAGGTCTACAAGTACTTCTTCTCGCACCACATGGCCAAGGCTTTCGAGTCACTCTTTGGTTCCATTACCTGTTTGCCGGTTGTTTCACGCTCTTCCGTCTCCGTTTAGCCAACACACAAGCCTCTGTTGATCTTGAACCATATGATCTCGAAAATCGCGTCGACATGCTGCACATAAAGAACCTGTTGCACCTCGGAAAGGATCGTTACCTGACGACGCTCCTACTGAAACACTTCCCAATGCACAAGATGCGGTTCGTTCGAGATGCCCACATGTATACTGTCGCACCAGATGACCGGAAGATTTTGCTTTCAGAACGATGTTGTTGGATCAACTTTGCTGTTTCTGCCGTTTCTCGATGAGATTTATCGTTATGATGGATTTGATGTCGATTCAGCCCATTACTGTGGGTTATGTGAGTACATTGCATTGATTTTGCTGTCATGCATTGCTCATGCATTGTGTGGAATAGACCGTTTACTTGATCGTTTCGGTTGTTGCCGAGGGAAGCACCATTCCTGTCATCTCACTCATCATGATTGGTGCTGTGTATTGTCTTCAAGCGCTCGTGTTCATTCTTCGACAAAAGTGGGACATGGTTGGATGGATGGTGTTTTACATTATCGCCATTCCCATCTTTTCATTCATGCTTCCAATCTATTCCTTCTGGCGCATGGATGACTTCTCATGGGGTGCGACACGTGTCATGCTCGGAGAGTCTGGCAAAAAGGTTGTCATGCATGTATGTTGGGTCCGTTATTTGGGTCCAGATTGATATTAACGTGGCAGCTCAATAAGATGAAGGCAGGTTCGATCCCCGTGCGATTCCTCTCAATACTTGGAACGACTATGAGAACGAGTTGTGGGATAAGGAGTTCAACCATTTCATCGGTTCCTGGGTTACTCCTAGCCACCAATACAAGGAAGGCTACGCTGAGTCACGGGCTACATCGCTATACGGACACGAGATATTCTATGAACCCCACACCCACTCTCCCACGTTGTCGCAACAATTCGGCATGTTGCCACTAGCAAGATACCAATCTGGCCGTGGCATGCTTATCTCGCAACTCCGTCCCTTGAGTGATGCGGGCATGTTGTACGCCTCGCAATTGATGGAAATGGGCTTGCGACTACCGACCAACTACTTTGACATGCTGTCTGTACAGAGCCCGTCGCAACTTGTGGATTACAGTGCAGGTACACTGAGCGATGTGGATCTTGACTTGGAGCGGAATATCGAGGAGATTGAGGACGGCAGATTTGAACTCGGTGACGTTCCATTCTGATGATTCTAATTTTGACAGGGGAGGGAACGTCTGTCCCTTCCTCGTCCAAATCCAGGTCCTGTTCGGCGTCAGCATCGCTTGCACAGGGAGTCCAGAAACATCATCTGCAAACGTGTCACACTAATCTCTGCCAATGGTTGGCCGTTGTTCATCAAGGGTGCGACAGGCACCATCCTCCCCTGCCCATGCCCATGTCTTTGCCTCATTTTCGCTGCTCGACACCCCTGTACTAACAAACAATGAGGGCATCAAGGGGCTGTACGTGGACGGGGCCATCGCACGTCCATGTCACTGCCATCGCTTGGTTTGAGTACCACCTTGGCATGCCCTCAAAGCCAAGCATGCCCCAGTGCCGTCAAATCACCCCTTTGGAGCGGGTGGAAAGGGAAAGGAAGAGCTGGGTGGGAGGGACGAGGGGAGCAGGAGTAAAGCCAGTCGGATGGATATGCGGGGTGTGTGAGGGATTGGTTGCCTTGTGTAGTGCAGAAGTGTATGAAAAGGTTACATGATAAAGTCCTGATGTGTGATTATACCAGCTGCCTGAGGGTAGGAAAAGTAATAGCTTTTTGACAATGTTGGATACATGCTCCATCCAGTAAGGCCAATGTTCCTTTGCCATTTGAGATCAGGCTTTCCTGTTCCTTGAGCCAGTCTCTTGGGCATGCCTATTCCATCAATTAATAAACATTTGGCACAGTGCACTACAGATATTATAGTGTATATAAGCTATTTATTTGTACTCACATTCCATTTGCATTAAGGACATTGCTTGTTCCATGTTTGAATGGACCTGACCATATCATGGATGCAACTATGGAGTAGATGACTGGCTTTGCATAAATAAAACAACCTTTAGATGATATCAACACCATTGAATCAACATGCTATAACTATCCAAAGAAATATGACCTTGATGTCATTCACAAGGTTGGATTGGTATTGTATATATTGTTTACTGTATGAGAAACCTGGATGTCAGCTGGATGTCAGCACCAAGATGACCACCACATTCAGGATATTGCTTGTCCTGTGTTTAAACCAACCTGACTATATTATTGTATATATTGTCTAATGTATGAGAAACCTGAATGTCAGTTGGATGTCAGCACCAAGGTGACCACCACAATAGCTTCAACATAAAGTCTGTAATCCATTCTTGATAGCTAGCTTATGATATGGGAAACCACCAGGGAACTATTATATTGGTGATAAGGGTACATTTATGCTTAGATGCATTGTTTATGTTTGGCAAGTCACTTGGCAAACAGATGACGGAAAACCTTCCTCACACCCTTCATCAAGGTCTGCACAACATAAACCTATTTTAGCGTCTGTGAGACATCAGCTTGACTTGGGTGTGTACTGTATGGTCATCCGTGTTCAAAACAAAGATACCTCAATCAAAACTATGCATCACTCTTCTTCTTTTTCTTCTTCTTGGGTGAATCTCCGTTGATGGCAGCTGCTTGGGATTTTTCGGCCTTGATTGCTTTCTTTTTCTCCTTCCTTGCCTTCCGCTCGGCTTCCGTCTCACCGTCCTCCTGCGCCAACACTCAGCGAGCAAATACAGAGATCACCAACAAAGACTGACCCTGGCTTCATCCGTATCTGCTTGATTACGTCCCTCACTTTCTCGCCGTTTCCGTTTCTTCTCCTTCTTGCTCTCTCTCGACTCCTCGTCAACGTCCATCTTGTCAGCGTCCGACTCAGTTGCCCTTTCTTTCTCGGCCTTCCGCTTTGCTCTCCGCTCTTCTTTCGCCTTCTTCTTCTCAGTCTTCACATCCAGGACTGCTTGAATGGCCGTCTGTAGCGGCTCTCGTTGGGTAGGGACGAGGTCAACAGCATCCGCAGCTGTGTTGTACGTTTTCGAGTCCCCTTTCATTGTGAACTTTTGTTGCTTCTTGCCATCATCTGCATACCGTCGAACACCGGACACGTCGCTCTGGTGTTCTAGTGCACGCAGTCGGGACTCCAATTTTGCACGATTTTCGAGACCAACAGTTGGGGCTTGATCCTCTGACTTGCCGTCGGCATCGGTGAGAGCATCGACACGTATTGAGAGTGCAGCTTTTGTCGCGACCATACGCGCCATCTAAAACATGCATTCATACGTTGATGTAATCCAAAGTCACATGCTCACCTTTCCCTTGAGCTTTGGAGGAGCTTGGCCGATCAACGATGCCTGTGGTCTCTGTGATCAATCGGGAGCGAGAACAAGAAAATAAGTGCCACGCACATGGTAAATGAGCCCGTACTTTGGGGTATCATGTTTTGTTTTCAGTGCACGAAAGAGCGCTTTCTCAGCACCAAGAATTTGGACTGTGGAAGCTGGATGCTTTGCCAGATTCAAAAGGCTCCCAGCATGTGATATCAGCCTTGCACCGACAAGATCGCCAACGAGAGCCGTGAGATTGGGAGCCACAGCATTCATGCGATTGCGCAGATATTCTGCAAGTTGGGCGCGGTACGCAGATATAGAGATGACCTGGTCACACAGGGCGTGTATGTGTGATATGTCGCTGTCTGAAATCTCTGTACCCATTGAAATTTCGGCAGCAGCTTTGAGGACCGCCTCTAGGTCCTCCGGCAAGATGGTTTCGAATGACGTCTTCGCTGCATTGGTACGAAAACCCATAGTTCGGATGACTTTTGCATACGCGAGGTTGTCCGAGATTATTTTAGCCATTTCGGGGAAATGCCACCCGTACCATTCCTTCGAGGTGTCAATGATAAGCCAGAGTTGAGTATGCAGTCTACCCACTTTGACGCGCATGGAGTAAATATTTATTTCCTTGTCCAGATCGTCGAGAAGGGCAATAGCTTGTACTATCATTGTGTCAACTTTGTTCGGAGAGAATTTTAGCTTGAAGCTGAGACTTCGATGAATAACGTGATGCCTGCCATCATGGTCAGACTTACCGGGATAATGAGTGACTTAAACCTAAGCTCATGGTAGCAAGGTCCTTGGGATCAAGACCATCCATCAAGGCTGCTATTTGGGCGCGAATGCCCCTCCATAGGTCGCTATGGTCATCAGGTGATAATGCAGAGACCTTGACACCCAACTTCTTCGATATAGAGTGGGCTGGAAGGTATATGAGCACACAAGGCGAAAGATGATCGTTCCACACACCTAAGCGGGGATCTATCACGACCAAAGAATCTTTTCCCTTGCCTTTGTCCACCACTTCCTCTGACAAGAACTTCTTCAGACCTTTCCCCAATTTGCCGTCCTGGACAGCTGTGAGATCCTCGACCGCAGTCGCCGTCGAAGTAAAACGATGCAGAGCCTTCAACTTGAGCCTTTGAAGACAGACCCGACACGTTAGTTGCTAGACGGAGGTCGACATGAGGTCGACGCACAGTTTATTTGCTCTCTCTGGTGTTTCGAATTCCTTGTACAGATCGGCCGAATCGAGTTTTGCTGAGTCGCTCAGCTTGAAGAGGCAGTAGCCCATAGCCGTCTCGTACAGAACCAGCATTTTGAGATACGAGTCCTCGAGAAGGGGTTATATGGCGCTGGTAGTCGAGTCCCTACGCGTTTTTTCGAGCGTGGTAACTTGACCCACGAATGGGAGCGCACCATATACTTGCTGTAACCGGTAAGTAACGAGTTGATCCACCTCGATCAAATTATGGTGTTCAAGACCTTCCTACTACCGTTCGCTTTCCTCGGAGCACTCGCTCAGGCCTTGTCCCAGAGCCACCTCTTCGCGGACAATGTTGCCAGCGAGATGCCCCCCAGCCCGCCGGTGCCGATGAGCCTCGCTGCGATCGCCTCCGAGGAGTCTTTCACAGCTCTTTCGCATCCTCGATTCCCCCACCACGCTGTTCGCATCAAAAAGTCAACCTTTTGCGACCCGACTGTATCGTCAGTCTGCATCAATTACATGTCTTCTTCTGACACTCATCATAATCAGTGTTTATACTGGTTACTTGGACGTTGACCAAGGTGCCAAACACTTGTTCTTCTACTTCTTTGAAAGCAGGAGGGACCCGGCTCAGGGTAGGTCTAGCATCCAACGTGCAGATAGACGGTCGACGCACAACACTTGTAGACGATGTCATGATGTGGATCAACGGAGGTTGGTCCCCGTTTCTCACCCGCAGACCCGGACTCATAAGTCAGCACAATTCAGGACCAGGATGCACCTCTTCCGTCGGTCTGTTGTTTGAACTGGGTATGGACCTTGTTTCGTCCGATGAGAGGATACACTTTTATGTGCATACGGCGTCAGGTCCTTGTCGCATTGACATCACGGGAACATCCACTAATGGTACAACCTGGAACCCATATTCGTGGAACAACGAGGCCAACATCTTCTTTCTTGATCAGCCGTGAGTCTATCCGCTTGTATGATTATTGAGAAGACAGCTTCACGACAATTGCAGTGTCGGAGTTGGCTACTCTTACGCCGACTTTGGTGAGACTGTCGAGACAACCGATGAAGCCACTCGTAATGTCTACGCATTTTTAACCATCTTCTTCGAGACTTTTAAACAGTTCGCTGGACGACGTTTTCATCTCTCTGGGGAGTCATATGCGGTGAGTAGATTTGTTGAAAGCTATGTTGTACACGACGAAGCGTGACTGTATGCGTCAGGGCCGCTACCTTCCCGTGTTCGCTAGCGAGATATACGATCAGAACATCATCGCCAAGGCTGAAGGACGTGCTGTTATCAATCTCCAAAGTGTCCTCATCGGAAACGGTATCACAGATGTATCGACGTAACTATCTGAGCCTTGCCCTCGCGCACCGCCGCTGAAATCCATAATATGAAGGCTATACGAGGGCATGTACGATATCCAATGTGGTACATCTGCTCTAAACGTCCCCTTCCAAACTATCAGCAACTGCGTCCAAATCAAGGCAGCGGCAAGTGAATATCATCTCCAACCATGTTATCGCTCATGCGCCGGTCTTTGTAGTTGTCAAGGTGCCAGGCAGCGATGCGTAAATATTGTATCGACCAATTTGATCACATGAGCTGTGAATCTACGGTGGAATTCTGTGACAAGCATATTCGAGGACCTTACTGGGATAGTGGTGGGTCTTGCCCCGTCGTGAGCTTGCAACAACTGAAAATCTGTTCAGGACGAAATGTCTACGATGTGTCTATGGTTCCGTATCTCCTCTATTTCACACTCGGGTATTCGCATTGTTGAACTTGCTCTAGGTTTGCGAAACACAGGATCTTTGCTACCCTGAAGATGATGCCATCGAAGAATTCCTCAATTACCCTGGCACGCGTGCCATGCTAGGCGCTGAAAGCCCTGGTAATTTCACCTTGTGCTCTGATGAAGTTGGCCGCAACTTCGTTTCGCACCTGGACAAGTGGTCACATCACACTCAAGATTATGTCGCAGCTCTTCTCGAGCGTGGCATCCGGGTTCTGATCTATGCTGGGACATACGACTGGCAGTGTAACTGGGTGGCTAACAAGCTTTGGGTCGATAAACTCGACTGGACCGGCAACGAAGCGTACAAGGAACAAGCCTGGAGGTCTTGGTTAGTGAATGGGAACGCTGCCGGAGAAACGAAAACTAGCGGCAAGTTGACGTTTGCCAGCGTGTACGGAGCTGGTCATATGATGAGTGTTTTCAACCCCACATCATTTGTTCACCATCTGACCTATGACTCAAGTCCCTCATGACAAGCCCGAGGAAGCATCTGCATTAGTATCTAGATGGTTGGCCCACGAAGACATCTAACTTGTCTGTGATAATATTCTCAAATGCACTTGCTGAGTTGATGACCGTATATGCTTCTATCCCGTGCAATACGAGTGAGTTCTGCATTATGGTTCCGGAAAGTTTTTTCCCATTTATCATGCCTACCTGCAGTCAAGTTGCTAGACCTTACAGATGCATTTGTGGGTGATTGTAGTCAACTATTCATGGGTTGAGTTCCTGTAGAATTCACACGGAGTTAGCATGGGTGCGATGCCCCGGATTGCCTCCAACTCGCAGGGAGGGCTCTCCCACAAGTCAGGTGGAAATCTCTGTGTCGACAAAGTCTCGGTGACGGCTAAGGAGGACAATCGACCGATCCCCAAAGTATGAGCATTGTTCTCTTTCCTCGCCCACTTCTCGTACTGTCTCGAGGATAGTAACCTTGCATCTTGTAGCGAGCCCGCTCGCCATTTCACTCTGTCACAATTCTTGAACTGTACACAGGCCTTGTTTTTCCGGGAAGTGTTGACACCTACCTGGGGGCGCATTGACTTTGGTAGCCGAGCCGGCGCTGGCCACAGCTCCAAGTGATATCTTGATGGTCGAGGCTCGCCACCAGGGTATTCTCAACCGCATGTCCAACGCGGGAATCATCCTTCCGAGAGCCTTTTGATGTCGCATTTACCCCGGCACGTGCCCTTGCAATCGCAGATACATTCATTTCCGGATGTAAATCAGGCTTTTCTGGTACATCGTTTGAGCCCTCCGTATCATACCGCGCCGCTGATTTACATACTACACATTTAGCAAATTCCCTTCTGACCGTCACGAACAACGGTTCCTTGTGGGCTGGAACGTAGCTTAATTACAGTTCCCCCACTTTGAAAGGGGCCGCCTCAGCAAGTGGCAGTCCTCACCTCTTCACTTCGATGGTTAATCCAGTTGTGCCCTTGCAAGTAACTATTGTGTACAATCGTCAAAGCCTCGAACGCGTCCCTTCATCAGCCTATGAACGGTTGCATGGTTTCTTGCGAATG
The DNA here is from genome assembly GCA_038090915.1 of Boletus eberwhitei. Taxonomy (NCBI): domain Eukaryota; kingdom Fungi; phylum Basidiomycota; class Agaricomycetes; order Boletales; family Boletaceae; genus Boletus; species Boletus eberwhitei. The sequence goes on from JBBPNO010000297.1 coordinate 12,998, forward strand.
TTACACGTCCCATGTACTATATGTTCATCACCAACGATCAGATGGTCGTGAAATCGCCATCCAATATGAATGGGACAACGAACTCGGGTATAGTCGCCGTTGGTTCCAGGGGCCATGCTGAATTTTGCCAACCAGCCAGACTTCAAAGCTTCATCGACATCGGTCGTTGCTATCGGCATTGCCATCCATCCCTTCTAAATCAACGTCACCGGTGACAGGTGTGCAGGTATACCTTTGCCCTCTTCAGGTCTATGACTATCGCAGGCCCTTTCGATGCCGACAGTTTCTATCCCGTTGTCAGGTGTTTTTGCAACCACAATATCCCTGCACAAGCTACCGCTCTCTGTCCATTTTGGTTAGTTGATTAAGCTTGTACTGGAGTACAATGTAGTAGTCTTCGATATTTAGAGATTCGTGTAACAACGTTGGTATGGCAACTGTAACGGATAGGAATCAATCCTCGTCACTGTAATCACTTGAGGAGGTGCTGTCTTCGTCTTGACTCAACTGTCCACCAGCAAATTGGTTCAACGATATTGGTCGTCGAGAAGCCGAGACTGGTTCTGACGACATCGCAGCCGTCAGTATATCGTCATCCAAGCCCTCCAATTGTTGTTCCATCTCTTGTTCAAATGCGTCGAGGTCAATCTCCTGAGCATCATTTTCCGCATTGGGGTCACCACCAACAACGGGGTCCCAGTCATCTTCTTCTGAATCAGAATCTTCCTTAGGTGGAGGTCGTGAAGATGGCAGGACAACGGAAGTAGAGGCATCTGGGAGTGCTAGTTGAGTGGCAGGCGGGGGTTTCTGGACCACTGGTGATAGTTTTCGGCGTTTTGTTGTACGAGTGGGAACTCCAAAGGCAAGGACCTCCTCCAGCTCGGAATCAACGATATCTTGGGATTCGGTCTCTCCCTTTGCTCTTGGAAGGTCCTTCGACTTAAGTTTGGGCTTGGTTATTGGCTCTTGCTGATTGGGAGGAATGCTGCGCGGAGGTTTGGATTTAGGCGGCAATGTCGGCGGTGGCGCTTTACTAGCAGCAAGGAGCAATTCTTCCTCTTCCTCCTCTTCCTCCTCTTCCTCCTTCAATCTTCGAATCTTTTGTTCCGAGGTGATAGATGAGATGACTTCTTCGAAGTCATCATCTGGTTCACCCTCAGCATCCTCAAGTCCGACTAAATCTCTTTCTAATTCCTTCGTTAGGTCTATGTCGTCTTCGGCAGTTTTGGGTGTAATTGGTATTGCTAGGTGACCAACAGTCAGTATGTCGGAGAAGCCTGTGAGGGAGATGAATGCTCACGAGAAGCTGTGTCACGTTGGACCGTAGATGATGTCTGAACCTTTCGGTCATAAGTAAAATTCATAAACGAGTCAATCTTCTCGAGGGTAAATGTCTGTAGAGACATGCACATAAGCCGAAACGCCAACCAAATGAACCAGGCACTCACACCCAGGTCCTCGTCGTAAATCAACACACAGTCATATTCTTTAACTGGCTGTTCTGAGCCTTTAAAGACGTGGCATTCCCTTGCCTGTGGGGCGTCATTGGTGATCGTTCAATGACAAGACACGCACGCACCTGTGAGCTTGGTCGCTCCACCGTGACACTCGTCGACTCCTTGGTGCGTTTCACTTCGATAGAGCCAGGTTTATCTGGATCGATTGATTCCGGCTTGAAATTGTCTGACGCAAGGTAAATTAGTAGCGTAGACCCATCTTAAACACCAACGTACAGCGGAAGGAATAAAAGTCGCGATCTGGGAGGTTACTAGCGCGCTTCGGGGGGGCGACCCCCTTTCGTGCCTTGAGAGCTCGTCCAAGTGAGGTGCCAATGTTCACTTTATGACGTCCAGTGACGGGCATCCACTGGGCATCGACTGAGGCCATGGTAGAGGGTCGATAACAACCAAGTGCGGCTATGCATCCAACGGCCAGCCATCATAAATGGCCTCCGTTTGGGCTCCCTTGCCGATTTCCATGTGCTGAAGTAAGCAACAGTAGAACCCCACCATGCGGAGGCCAACAGATTTCATTGAACAACCGAGTCATTACAGCAAGTACAGGAAACAATCAATCCGCCGTCTCCACCACAAATCACGAGGGATCTCCGGCAAAGCGAACCTTGGTTTTTGTTTCCTTCTTGGGTTTGTCCACATTAATACCACCATCTGTCTCTGCATGTTTACGTTTTTTTCGCTTTTCCTCCACTGTGGGTGCTGCTTCTTCACTCGGTGCAACGAACGCCTCGGAACGTTGGGCACGGCGCTTGGACATGGCCTCCGCTTGCTATATGACATGTTACTAACGACGGTGTGAAATCGAGCATTGCGCAAATACCTTTTGTTTTCGATGTTCCTCCTCTCGTGCTTGTTTTTGATGAGGTTTAAGGAAATACTCTCCCGACTCGAGTTGAAGGTCAACCTGGGGAACAAAAGAGCTGATAAGCTATCCCGTTGTCAACAACACACAAATACCTTGCGGGGTTGCTGGGGTGGCGGGAAGGGGGTGTAAACTTTCTTTGCATATTTTTCTTTCTTAGCGGGCTCGAGCCCAGCTTCTTTGCGAGCCATCTCCTTGACCGCGAGCTTTTCGTTTTTTCGCATAGTCTTCTCAGACGTCTTGAGATGGCGCTTTCGGAACTGAGGGAGGAAACGGTCCCATGTCTCGTTTGCAAGTTTTGGGTCTTTGGCTAATTCTCGTCGAATCATGAGTTCCTACAAGGGCTTTCAACAGAGGCCAAGACCGCGACAGAAATGAACCAACTTTGATTTGGTATATCGGGTGTATGTTCTTCATGCAATCCAAAACGATGCGTCGCACCTCCTTCAACGATTTGTGTGGGCCCATAACGCTGACCGTGTTACCTTGGACTAAAACATAGCACTGCGTCAAGAGCTCAATCGCCTAGTTCTTTATTTCTGAGTACCTTGTAACATAAGGTGACATCAAATTTACCTTGAGAGTGCTGCCGTCAGGACCGATGATGCGCTGCCTCCTTTTGACAAAGCGCTCTTTGTTCCGTACAAGATTTCCAATTTTGATAATGTCACACGCGATATCATCTTGGAGGACTTTTGCCGCTTGGGTGAGTGCTACGCCTCGAGCGAGGAGCTTGATCATGTCGCGAGCTTTCAGCACAATATACGGGTCATAGGTTTTACGCGTCGTGAGCACAGACATAGACCCGTGCACCAGGTCAAGCTTGCATGCGATACCCTTTGTTCCATGCAATTAAACATAATCTAGATAGCCTGTGGGACTCACATGATGTTCTAGAGTTCGAGTCACCGCACTCCACACTTCTCTCAAATACTTTTCTCTGTACTTCGGGAAAAGAGTTGCGAACGAGGATTCTTCGGTGAACACCCCTCCTTTATTATCTTCTGGCAAGAAAGGGTCGAGCTTCCACTTATGTGGTGTTAGCGTCGCGGTTTTCGCACCAAGTTACGCTCACACTGAATGACCGTCAGTTTATCATAAGATTGGAAACTTCGACGGCAAACCGCTTACTGGTCAATGTCATCGGTGTCCCATGCTGATTCAAGTAGAATCAGAGAAAGACATGAGAGATACGGTGAGGCTCACGTTTGTCTTTGCGGTGCTTCTTGGACGAACTCTTGGCTAGTTCATCAACTTGGGCCGCCATGTCCCGGCAGCCACTCAGAAGAAAGTTTCGATTCGGTCGCTGCCTCTCACAAGTAGTCACGTGTCTAGTCATGTATTTATCTGTTCGAGAATAGCTCTTCCTTAGAAACACAGCACCCATGGATAATCTTCTAGGGGGCGGTTCGCTCGAAGAAACTGTATCACCCTCATATAACACTGTGCCCCCCAATGAAGAAGCCTCGGGGGTGCAAGTCGCCATCTCAGACGAGGACGCACAACCAGCAGCGTTACTGGATCGCATTGGTAGTGCCAAAGTATACCTGCTCTCCGAATCTACCCAAACGAGGACAGCGAAGGTGCGCTGAGTTGTATGTCAATATTCACTTGGGGGGTAGCAGCCTGATGCTGCAGATTTCTCCCCGCGAAGCGGAAACGTCTCGACATCGAGGAGGATGAAGACGTAGAGATGGATGAAGGTACGCTCTCTGATACATGGACCATTGCAATTCTAATAAATGGTGCGTCAGACTTTGTGTCAAGAGCTAATGCTCTGTTCCTTACCGGTGCACCCATCTCCCACCTTCCGACAGCACGTATATTCGCGTATGTCACACACTTTGACGCACAGCCAATTGGCTTGGAATGGGTGAACGATAGCAGTTGTGTGTTGGTCTTTGAATCAAAAACTCTGGCACGCGCAGCATATCGCTTTCTTCGAAAAACAGCTGCGGAACACATGGACGAAGTTGGCTTTGTAACAGCAAAGTCTATCCCCGTTACCCTTTGGCTTCCAGAAGACAGAATCAGTAAAAGTCTTGGGCAGGGAGAAGGGCTAAGGGGTACCATAAAGATGAGGTGGGCAAAGAACGATGATGTGAAGAAAAAGGGTGCGAAGAAGGAGAGCGAATTCTACAAGAAATACGGGGCAGGGGCAGGGAAAGATAGCGATGCTCCTCAGAAGCGGAGGCGAGACGAACAGTCACTGCTGGAGGCGTCGAAGCTCGATGATGACCTGGATGCCTTTCTTGGAAACGAAAGGCGCATATCGTATTCTCCACCACCGACGAAATCGCACGCCAATCCGTTGTCCGAGAGTAGGTCGCTGATCGAGCGTACCTCTTTGCCAGATTCCGGTGTCAACCTGAGGCATCGCATCTCTTCCGCACCGCGCGATTCTTTGACATCCAGATTCTCTGGCCCTCGCCGATTGCATGAAGGAGATGAACAAGGTGACTCCAGATGGGGTCAGGGTAGAGGGCGAAGGAACCCTCGGCCGCAGAAGACCCAGAAAGAACTTGACGACGAACTTGACGCTTTCCTGAACGAGAAAGACTAGTTTTAGTGCGTTTAGATCCTGTTAAGCTTGATCGTCTGCTAACCTCATCTCACTCAGCGAGGTGCTCTCCCTGATCCAATGCGTCTGCGTGTTGTTCAGTTAGTGTGTATTAGCAATGTAACAGATTAACAAACGACACCACTTTCCCAAAGCTCTGGGCATCGTCCGTTATTCATCTGTCGGATTGCAACTCCACACACTGGTGTCAAATCCTTTTTTTGCAGTGCATTTTCTCCGCCTCTGAGACCTCACCTTTAGACATATGTTCGCCCTAACGATATACCAGGTTGGAATGCATACAATGTGCTTGCCAGTCGAATGCCATGTCAACGGAATCCCAAACTGACATTAGTCGTCGACGCATCTCGAATTGTCAAGTCAGATAAGCATTGGAAACTGACGGTTCTCGTCCTGTGGTAAGGTGCGCTGTGTCATGGCCTCCTTAGAGACGACATCGGCTCTGGAGGCATTCAGACCATCGCAAAGTAGCGAGTAAGAAGCATAACAACGTATCTCGCGATTCATGACAGAACTCCACCCGTACTGGAGGACCTTGTGGTCCTCGCCAAAGGTATATCTTTCGCAGGTGTGTATCAAACGTGTTCCCTACGAACTATTGGCGCCCGTGGTAAACAGGGGCAATTCCCAAATTGGTGTTGAGAACATTTTGGTCTGAGCTTGCACTACCGTCGCTTCTGGATAGTATGGCGAGGCAGACGTTTGTGCGGCGCCAGTCCGAAGATCAGGCCGAAGGCTCTCACACACGAGAGGCATCAAAGTCACCACCATCTTTTCCGTCGCACACAATTCAGCCCGATACAGATGACGACAATAGCGAGGCTAGCTCTCCCCACTCGGACGCGATCCAGGAGGACGATTATGTAGGGGAGATTGATGATCTGATGAAAAGCGAAGGGTATGCAGGCCCAGCCCTTTCCGAAAAAATAGTCAAGCCGCTCACCCCTGAGGCTCTTGTGGCCTTCAATACCGCTCAAGCGCGTTCTGGCGTCATATACATTTCACGCATACCGCCTGGCATGCAACCTGCCAAGGTCCGTCATCTTTTGTCTCAATATGGGGAAGTCGGGAGGGTATATCTACAGCAGGAAGGTGGGGTAATCGAAATACTGTTCGTGATGTTTGCTAAAGACTTTGGCTAGATGCGAAGACTGCATATTTAAGGCGGAAGTACACCACCACAAAGAAGCCCCACTTTGTCGAAGGCTGGGTAGAATTCAAGGATAAACGAGTCGCCAGATCCGTTGCAGGGATGCTCAATGCTCAGACAATCGGGGGAAAGAAAGGGACACGATGGCGAGACGATGTATGGACGATGAAATATCTTCCCAAATTCAAGTGGAACATGTTGACCGAGCAAATAGGTGGGGAAACAAGCACTCTGATTGTGCACACTGTCACTGAACACATGGCATAGCTCACGAGGTTGCTGTGCACGCAGCCAAGCTGCGAGCTGAACTCGCGCAGTCGAGATCAGAGCAGCGCGAGTACCTCCGGAATGTTGAGCTCGCGCGTATACTGGGCAAGCGAAACGAGAAACGAAAAGAGAAGGGACAGGGACCAATTGAACCCAAGCGGCCAGGCGACAACGAGGGGAGGAAACAGATGAAACGGCAAAAGATTGTAGACAACACAGCTGAACCTGCTGAGCTGGAGAGTGTGTTAGGCAGTATATTCTAGTCACTGTGCCGGGATGCCGAATGTCACTTTAATATCAGATTGATTCGGAGAATGAATTCGGGGAAAATGTCCGCGTCGACGGGGACAGTTTTCTTGTGTCGCGCGCACATTGTTCGCCAACGCTGCGTCGAGTTCCTCGACCTGGCCACAACACAAAGCAGTGTCGCGATACAAGAGGTCTGTCTAATTCTCCTCATCATGCCTACAAGCGCTCTCTCTCTCCTCTCCCTCTTGTCCTCATTCTTGTTCTCAAACCATGGACTAAGTCTCTGATTCCTCTCTCAGCTCTTTACTCTTCTTGACATACCGCTCATGTCTTCTTGGTCTGCTTCTGCTTATCCACCTCCGCGGCGCTCTCGTTCTCGCTCTCCAAGGGGTACCTTTCCTCCCCGACCTCCGTTTCCTGACTCCTACGCTCCAGACTACCGCGGCCCATGGGAGAGTTTTGACAGAGAGAGACCTTGGCCAGACTATGAGAGGGATCGTGTCTCGTACGACCATGCCAGACGCGGGAGAAGCCGTAGTCCCCCTCCCGACGAAAGTATGTCCTGAATTTGTGTCAAATTTTTCGTTGCCTCATTCTCTTGCAGATCGCAAGCGTCGTCGTTCCATGTCACCTTACGACCGGGAACGTTATGACCCTCGTCCTCGATATGGTGATGACTTTGGTATTTGTTAAAATCAAATTTAACGCCAAGTTTTAATAACTTTCTCCTTTCTCTTCCAGATGCTCATTCCCGCACATATGGCTATAGATCACCTCCTCGTGCACAGTTCCCAGCTCCGTACCCCCCTCAGCAACCTCCACCATCGCGGCGAGCGCCAGTTGATCCTCGTACTATGGACCACCCTGCTACATTGAAACAATATGCGGAATGGTTTAGGTATTACTTCCCACAACAAGCGACTGAAGAGGACAATGCCGACAAAGCCGCGGAGCAAGAAGCAGGCGATGGGTCCAAGCCTCGCAATGGTATTCGTGCCCGTTGGGAGAGATACAAGAAGGAGTTCATGTCTACTCAGGTTCGTACCTCTGTCCCAACCGTCAATCGCAGTTCAGATACTCCTCCCAATGATGATTTATGAGGTGGATTTGGCTGAATTCTCGTATTTGTATTGTAGTTGCAAACGATGTTTGACCACCACAGGAAGTCACCTTGGTTTGCGGAGAAGTATGATCCGGCACCGGAGTTTTTAGCGCTCCGCCGTCGCCTTAGAAAGGATGGATGGAAAGGTCGTTTGAACACCTTTGTTCAGGACTTGGAGTTGGGCTGCAAATTTGACCCCGACCTGAATGAGCCTGAGTCCGAGTCCAGTACACAGCACAAGGACTCTGCAGCCTCGGGTGATGTGGGCGAGAACGTGGCGCCCACCGAGGAAGTCAAGAATGTCGCAGATGATGACATGCAGTTCACTATGGATGCTGAGGAAGATACTGGTGAACATGATACAAACCGAGTTGAGAATGGGAAAGCGACTACTGAACACAAGCGGAATAATCGTGGCGAAGAGATATCCGTTCCTCCCGAGGGCAACCAAGTCATGATCCGTACTATTCCTCCGGACATTGGTCGACTTAAACTTGAGGAGGTGTGTCCAACGTGGCACTGACATTGTTTGCCATTTTTGATTGTTTTACAGGCTTGTAGCAAGATTCCGGGATTCATGTATTTAGCATTGGGTGATCCCCTCCAGAAACGCAATTTCTACCGCGCAGGTTGGATCAAATTCCGTGACGACGCCGACATGACTGCCGTGATGAGTGAGCTGACGGATAAAAAGGTGCGTTGCTTGAAACCAGTTCTCCTGCATGCTTAATTTGTGAGTTGCTGTAGATTGAAGGGTTCAAACTACACGTGTCGCATAATATGAAACCCTTTGTCAACCGCGTTCGCTATGTTCCCGAAGTCGCAAGCAGGCCAGACCGCATTGAAAAGGACCTAGCGAATGTGAAGATCTTGGCGTCGATCTTAGAAGAAGAATATGCCATGTTGTACAAATCTTCGGCCTCTTCCACGGGTGGCGACAGCATGGAAACGGATGGCGGTGCAAGGCCGGAGGGCGTCGGTGTGCAGGCAGACAATGAGGATGATTCAGTGCCGAGAGAAGCTGGATCTGATGCAGTCGAGCGGCGAATTGAAAAAATTATGAGGGAGTTACGTGAACAAGGCATTGATGAGAAGGTGTTGGAAGTGAAGAAGGTAAGCAGAGTTTATGTCTATACCTTGAAAACTCCTCATACTGTCTTGGCGCAAGGCGGTGATTTCTTTGGATTTATATATTGCCTACCTGCGCGCAGCGTACCACACCTGCTACTACTGCGCTGTTGTTACAGATCACCTAGAAGAATTACAGCGTAAGTGCCTGAAGCACGTGAGGAAGCCTCTGTCAAAGTCACTGCTTGAGGAGGTCAAAGCAGCGGAAACCGAGAAGGCTGAGAAGGAAAAGATAGAAAGGGAGGAAAAAGAGGCTGAAACCACAGCAACGAAGCCCGCTGAAAGCAGGGACTGGAAGAGAAATGGTATGCGCGTAATACTCAGTGATGTTCGTAACTCATGGCCCAGCCTTCGCAGACGAGCGTTGGCTGGAGTGGTTCGATACAAAGATCGCACTCCTTATCAATAGAGATGGCGTAGACCCCCGTGACTACGGGGGCAAGAGTTACGACGAGTAAGTGTTCACTATCTCGGCCTCTAACGATTCATGTTCATATCTCGGAAGGGAGCTTTCGAAGGCAGTCGAACCATTCATAAAACAGGAAGACGAAGGACGTTTCAGATGCAAAACGTGCCAAAAGCTGTTCAAGGCCACCTCCTTTGTCGAGAAGCACATTGCCAACAAGCACCCTGAGCTTGTCAAGCAACTCGATGAGGTAAGGGTAGGTTCCTGAATAAGAGAGGTGTATTGACATCCGGCAGGTCCCGTATTTCAACAATTTCGCACTAGACCCTCACCGGATCCAGCCCTTCACGCACCCTCCTCCCATGACAGGCAACAGTCAAGCACCTCCACAGGCGTATGGCATTCAAGGCCCGAGTGTTTACATCCCCGAATATGGTCGTCCTAATCTGTTTTATGGTGGTCACCCCGCGGCATATGCACCCCCACCACCGCCTTACATGGGCGGCGGCTATTGGGACCCTTACGCTTATCATTATCCTCCTGGTTCTTTCCCGCCCCCACCGCCTCCGCGGAGGGACGAAGCTACTACGGCACGTCGTTTGAGTGATCGCATAAGCGGTTATGCACCAGGCTTTGATCAGCCGGTGGAGATTACGGTTCCCGCGGCAGCTGGGCTACCTGCTAAGCCCGTCACGGCACTAGATGCACCTCTTGGCGGCCACGAAGCAAATGGTAGAAAGGGCGGCCGCCGTCTAGTAGCGAGCGGTGCACCACCACCGCCTCCGCCGCCTGACGCCAAGGAGGATCCGCGGGCTGCGGCGGGTAAGAAAGTTAGCTATCACGACATGGACCTGGTTGCCGAGGGAGATGTTGAGCTGACCTATTGAATCTTAGTGTAGCAGCGTACTATTTGAGTGACTCAGTAACGTTTTTTTACGACTTGTTTTTATGAAATCTACCGTACTGGTCGTTCCCATTTGCCATGAGGAGTATGGCAGCTTGTGACAAGAGTGACATTGGAGACCTTCATTTCAAGCCTGGGCGTCGATCGAGGGCTCAGTCAAGAACCGTGACCCTCCTCAAATCCCCCGCCGAAATACTTGACCCATCTCGTCTCCTGGCGAGGCCTTTCCTTTCTCTTATACTTCTCTAATCGCTGTGGCCAGGAGCTTGGTTTCTTGTCGTCACGCCCGAGTCTGCCTGACTTGTCATGACCGGGGCAAAACAGGTCTTTGCTCCTCGTTATCCTCTCTCCCATGATGATCCTGCACTCACTCCCGACCTTGGCGGTCCAAGCAAGTTTGCGGTCACCTGGCCTGCCGAGCCCTCTCCACTTACCCAGCCGCCTCCTGGCCATCCCGTCGAACGGTCTGCTGTCCTCAGCTCTTCTGAGGCAGACTCCGATCTTTCAGAAAGGGAACTTTCGTCCATCGATAAGCTCTCTCAGGCCGAGCTCTCTGATGATTGTGACGCCTCTCCAAACCACCGCAGGTATTTTCAGCAGCAGTTTGGAGTCCCGAACACGCAGGACGGGTGTTCTGATATTCCCCGCCCATCACGCACCTTCCCAGCACCTTTGCCCTCTCAGCTTGAGCACCTCCAGAATCCTCGCAGGACTCAGGCAACGCTTCCGCTCCCAACAGGTGCCCCAGTTACGCCCAACCCATTTGACGGCTCGCGTTTCCATGAGCTTTCATTAGAGCTGGCAGACTCCGTAGAAATGGTCGTCCAGACACTTTTACAGATATCCCCCGCTCAGATCCTTGACCCTGCTAAGGAACAATATGCAGCCTGTTCGCTATCGGTACCAACCTCTTCCGTGTCTGCGGTACTCACCACGATGAAGAACCTCAATTTTGTGTCTGCCAACATGCCAGAATTATGTACACGGAGCGGGCGTACTATTCCGCAGGCTGAAAATGATGCACCGGTTCCATCACCCGCAACACGCACCCTGGTCACCCACTCCGACTTCGATGTCGGAGAAATGCTGCAAGGCGTAGGCGACGCCCTGAGTGGATGCGCTGCGCAGAGAGGTGTGGACCTTGTGCTTTTCCATGCGGATGTTGGTTTGAGACACGTCGCTGTCCGTGGCGAGGAATTTGGGCTTTCCAACACTTTGACACATGTGAGCAAGCTCACTGGTGGAGCGGAGTAGTATCATTCTGACGGTTTCAAAGGTTATTCGCCAAGTTCTACACACTGCCCGCCTAGGCGACGCGATCGATGTTGAGCTGTCCATTAAACCGATCTTGGATGATTCGTCAGATTCGCCAGTTGAAAATGAGAACAAGCGCGTTCAAAACAGGAGGAGTTCCTACATGTCGAATATTGAAGATGGGCACGTTCGTTGCACTTTTCGGATCAACCATTATTTCACCCAGGACGTGCTTGCTCCTGCCGTCGCTGATCCTTCTTTGGCCCGACCCAAGCCCAATTTCAGATCCCCCTTGCTACAACGACTGTGTTCACGCACAGGTGCCTCCTTCGCCTGCGATCTGCCTGCTCGGGAGTCACTTCTAGGTCGAGCGTGCGAGTTAGTATTCCCCTTGGAATCTGGTTCCTCTGCCGCCATCAGTGCTAGAACCACGCCTGTGTTAGAGTATAGTTCGCCGCTACTCTGTGGGGCCCGGATCACTAAAGAGCCGACTTTGGAGGAATTGGTCCAGTTTTCGGAAACACTACGAGGCAAGAGGGCGACCTTGTACGCGAAGGAGAGCAGTGCGTTTGCCCACCATTTGACGAGCTATCTCACTACGTGGGGTATGGATGTCAGCCACGTCTCGCCAGAATCCGATGCAGATGGTCATCAATGCGTCTCTGAAAAGGTTTTGACTTCCGACAATCCACAGTCGACCAAACCTCGCCACTGGAGCTTTGCAGACAACATTTCCCACGAGAATTCTAGTATGTTATCTAATGGGACTTGCCGAGTTCCATCGTCAGGGACTTTCATTTTCATTGATGACGATGTGTCGGTTCTGCGTGAGAGGATACAAAAGGACCGTGCTGAGCAACTCCCTCTCCCACCTGCCGTACACTCACGAGGTAAACGACCGTCCCTGGCTGCTCATCACCGACCCAAGTCCTCCCCGCAGATAGCCAGAGCGTTGGGTTATGGATCTCCCACTGGCGCGCAAGCAACGTCTGCACATGTTATCGTGCATTTCACCAGCTTAGCAAACTACAGGGCTGTCAAGGACATCGTTCAAACGGACCTCGCTCTTTCGGTAGACGCATATGCCAGGCCACCTTTGGACATCATGATTATCCCGAAACCAGCGGGGCCGCGTCGGTTCTTGACTGCCCTCCACACGGCAGTGACGAAGCCCGTTGTCGACCCTCTCTTTGCCCCTATTGCGAGCTCCCCGATGAGCCCAGGGATCCACAGTCCACCTTTTTTCAACCATGGGCAAACTCCTCCAAAGTCTCCCCCCTCACGACCTACCTACTCTCCTCGCTCTGACCGTGCTGTCAAGTCACCGAGGGAAGTGATAGGCGAGCCACATGCTCTGCATCCACCGTCTCCGCTTGCCATCTCAGATACGGCTGAGTACTTTCCTGATGGCTCCATGAAACTTGGCATGTCACCCGCTTCTGGACTCGTCATCTCCAGTCCAGATGGTCAACCCGCTGGTATCGTGTTTCAACCGAGAGCTAAAGGGACCAAGTCGCCTGGAGTAACCAGCTCTGTTGACGTGCCAAAGGCGCAATTCCTTATTCCTACACCAGACAGGGTGCGCCGACCAGGTTCACGCCGACCGTCAAGCAGTGAGGACAAGAACCCAGCTCAACAGATTGTATCCTTTTCTGCACTCCATACTCAGGGACCTAGCGCACCTACCCCTCATCGCCAAGATTCATTACCGAGTCCTGATGTTCAGACTTGTACGGCCAGTTCTGCCGCAAAAGTGAAGGCTCGGAAGCCATCTGTATTAGCTGATGACGTTGGTCCTTCTCCTCCTCCATCATGGAAGAGTCCAGCTGATGCGAGGAAGACATCATCGCCACCAGGGTCGCCCAACATTCCTGATCCGCCAACAAATTCTTTTACGAGACGACCCTCCAGACGGGTACATGATCAGAAGCCTTCTACACCACCAGCCATGCCCACAAAGGTAGGGAAGGGAGCAACCGACACGAACATCGTTCCGCCAATCAGCGTCCTTATCGTTGACGGCACGTAGCATTAGCTTTTGCTGCGAGTTAGGCTGATCTGTCAACTCAGATAACCCCATTAATCAGACGATTCTGTCAACATTTATGCGGAAAAAGAAAATCAAGTATGACGTTGCAAAGAACGGAGAGGAGGCCGTACAAAAATGGCGTAGTGGGGGTTTCCATCTTATTCTGGTGAGCTTGAACTGAGAGACAAAATTGCAATTCCCTGACGAGGCTTAGATGGACATTCAAATGCCTGTCATGGATGGAATTCAGGCAACAAAGGAAATTCGACAACTCGAAGCTGCTGCATGCACTCCGTCGACCCCTCAGTCTGACACTAGTGCTCGTACACCTTCTGACATCGCCTCATCCGAGTCGCGTACATCGACATCGACATCGCCCTATCGCTCTTCGGTCATTATCGTTGCATTAACAGCATCTTCCCTTCAAAGCGATCGAGTTGCTGCTCTCGCAGCAGGATGCAATGACTTTCTAACAAAACCTGTGTCATTGCAATGGCTCAACAACAAAATAATCGAGTGGGGCTCCATCAAAGCACTGCAAATGTGGGCCGATTTGCGTCCGGAAGCTGCAAAGTCGATTTCAACGGAGCAAAACACACAAGCTCAGGCTGTCGCTCGCCGCTTACATGTGCCTGAAGGGAGGGCTACACCAATGAGTCACTCTCCCAGTCGCTCGTCGTCCACCGGAAAGACGGATGCACATTACGAAGGCGTGCCCCTCATTGTATCTTCGAGCGTGTTACCCCCGTCGGAGAAACTGGACGCGTTGCTGAAACTCAGTGAAAGCCTCTCGACATCTTCGACAAGTAATGGACTAGATCCAGCTCATAAGCACGAAGGAGCAACCACGTCAAGTAAACAATTTATGGCTCTTTTGGAGCGATTTACTGATGCTTATCATCCATCAGGCCCAGTGGTTGAGGCATCGACGATCATAGGTGCAGAAAAACTTACTTTGTTCAGTGTCCAAGGTCACTGATGCCAGTTCCAGACAACTCAGACAAACGATCGCCACTGGCTGAGGGGCTAGGTTCCGCCACGGACGGCATATCTACGTCGCCCGGTAAGTCTCAAGTATTCGTGCGAAATAACGCCCATGAGCGTTGTCATAGAACCAAGAGTACGCGCTGGAACCGCGGAGGCCGACGCCGGAATTCCTCCGGGCAATTCTCCGCTGAACTCATCAGGTGGCCAAAATGAGCCGGGTGAGATCCCTTGACGGTGGTGGGCGACCTTCGGAATGCTTGTCTGGATGATCAAACCGCTATTCATACCCTTGAATCTGAAGGTCGCCGAGATCTTCCGCAAATTCTTCTAAGCTTACTGTGGTACATTGTGCTAGTCTTATTCGTTAGTTTCATTTTGGGGTTTATGTTGTCTTGACTTGGGATTTATCGATATGTTTGTTCACACGGTATTCACAACTGGTTTTGCTGATGGTTGTAGGAATTTTTTTTTTTTAACGTGGGATAGCTGGGACAACGGACAACACATGTTTGCTGTGTTTTTCGACGCGGATACGTATTATTTACCACATGACGATTGCACATGGTTGTTGCGAAAAGGAGAAGAATTTGCCTGCGTTGGAGAGGGGTTTACTGGTGGGCGATAACTAGTCGAGGTCGTTTTCAATACGAGCGTGCAGACCGAATTGTTTGAATAATATTTTGTTGGACAAAATAAATAACGACTAATCCGAGGTTCGCGGCTAATGGGGCCGATGGGATGCCGGAAGAGATGCCGGATTGCCGAGGTTGTGGGAGGATCGGAGTCCAAGATACAAGGTTCACTCCGCTGGATGAGCACACTCCGCGACTTGGGCGCCTCCCACCCGCTTATTTCCCTACCGCTCCTCGTTTCTCAAGTCTCCGTGTTCGCCGTTCTCCCAGAACGAACGAACGCTCCCCACAGTGTTCAGCGATGAATGGCATGCACGACAAGCGCACCTCCATCAGCCAACTTCTCAACCCTTCCTCCGACTCCTCTGCTTACCCCCATCCAACTCACCTCCCAGGTCTCCCGTCCTCTCCTGGTGTTCCTCAGTACCAACATCCTCAGCATCCTCCACATGGTCCCTATTCCCAGCAACCAGATTCTGGTTCTTCCTTCCACCTTCGCGCCGCCAGCTGGGAGTCTGTAAATGATGATCCAAATGCACCGAAACGCAGGCCTGACGCCGGCCCGCCCACCGGTCGATCGTATCCAGTGCCACCTCATATGTATGCTGAGATGAACGGAGACATGTCACAGAGGCAGCCAAGGCCCAGGATGGACGAGCATGGGAACTTTGTAATGCCAACAGGTCCATGGCCCCCGCAACCCGACGTTTCAAGCGTCCCCTATGGATCCCCGATCGTGGCACCAATGTACTCTGACGAGCGGACTTGTGAGCGAGCATCCATTTTGCATGTGTTCGTGTTCCTAAGTCCAAAAGCGTCCTCACTAGCAATATCAGGCGACTATCCTCAAAACAGTCAGTGCGCGTTCAGTCAGACGCTTGGCACTCTTGACTGACTCGTCATTTTGCCCTTTGAACAGATCAATACAACCATCCTCAACAAGAGCATCATCAACAGCCTATTCACCCTCATCACGCATGTAATTGTTATTTCTACATTATCCCCCATCTCCTTTTGGGTCTTCGCTTTACAGAATACTGAAAGAGTCTTTGTTCATCTAGCGGCGCGCTTCACTGGACCGATCGCAGGGCAGCCTGTGTTTGAAGTGGGTGCATTGATGCCCGCACCCCCCGCAATGTTTTCCGCGATGCTGTACCAACATCCACCACTCCCACCACCCCCACCACCTCAGGTACAGAAGCGTCCATCATCAGAAATTGAGGAGCCCCTTTCACAGAAAACGAAGAAGGCCAAAAAGGCGAAACCTACAGATGGAAATGGTGCGAGTTGCTCTTCACGTTCCGAGTATCTTTTTCTTACTCTGCTGAAGCATCATCCAAACGTGGTTATAACGCCAGGAAAAGAAGCGAAGCAGCACAGATTGCTGCTCAAAATGGTTAGTTTTCGGTCCCCCAGATCAGGACCCGCGTTTATCTCCATGTAGCGCAACTTATGCCAACTGTCTCCTACACGTCAACATCTGCTGATAAGGGCAAAGAAAAGGCTGGCGAAGGTTGGTTTTTCCACTGATATTCTACCACTATCCGCCTAAATGTGGCCCCTGTGGATATCGTCCCGACAGAGAATGGGGGGCAAGGGAATGAAGGCTCTCCTCCACTTCATCCTGAACTCCAGTTCGCTCGTTGCATGTCAAATCGATACAGATCGGAACAATTCCCGCGGTGTGTTTCCTGCACGCGTCGCTGGGCTGGTGACACATGCCGGTTCCAAGGCATCCGCTTCTTTCTCAAAGACAGTCAGCGGAACATCGTGGGTATCAGCTTCGTGGAGAATCAGCGGCCGGATGCTCCAAGTATGAACTTCCCTGTTCAGTGGAATGTTCCGCTAACCGAGCAACATATTCGACGAACGAAGGTAGTTCAGTAGTCTAATTTGCCCTTTTCTTTGGCTCACAACGTAACTCAGCGAACAATTGCAAGAGCTTTGCTACCCACACTTCGTCAAGAGCTAGATCACCTGGCTTACCCTGAAATCATACGGCGGACGAGAGAGAGTGAAGTTCGTGCCACATGTGGTAAGTTTTATTCGCGATTCAGCTTGTTGAAACAAAATGTTTAAATGGATGCATATTTTTAGATACTTGCATGACTTCGATATTCTCGTGCAGTTGGATGTGCCGACTGTGTGGCCGCGAAGCATGCGCTGAATGTTTTGAACAGGTCAAAGAGCTGACTGAAGACAAACCCGGCGCGACGCAGGCAGAGATCGCGGCTCTGCAAGCTAGACGAGAAAAACACGCCCACACGAACCCGTTTTTCCTTTCCTGTACGCGCAGGAACGAGCATCATGCGAAGGATTTCTCTCCCATGTCACGATTCTGCAAATCTGAACTTGCACAAGCTATCAAGGACATGGAGGTACTCCTGACGGTGCCGGATCCTGACGAGGCTCCTGTTATTGGAGTCATTGACCCCGCTCTTCAAAACGGACAATCCGGACAAGGCACGGGTGCGGTTTCAAATGGAGCCACTGTGGATTCATCGAACTCCGACATCCGCGCGTCGTCTACCCTTGGGGAAGCGACACAGGTTCCAGCCGGCGAGATGGGGGCCCAAACGCAGCCCCCGCCTAATGATATGTCAACGGAGTCA
>JBBPNO010000298.1:0-30657 GCA_038090915.1 Boletus eberwhitei
AGTTCACCCTTGGTCAGGACGTGCTGTATGCGAAAGAGTAGCCTTCTTCCCCGTAAATCCTATGTACTTGTAGTGTTTGTCGTCGTACCAGCTCAGTTGTTGTACAAATAGTCGGTATCCTTGAATTTACTGAGCAGTTTGTGTTACAAATGGTGCAGTGCAAGAGTACCCGTCAAGCTTTGTTGTCAGCTCTGGTTCAGTGCCAAGTGATCGGCTCGAGTGATCGGTGATCGATGATCGATCTTTATGTAATTATGCCGCCGGGCCGAGAGTCGAACTACTGTATACGGCAAGTTACGACTTTGCATAGTAGAAATGTAGCTCAACCCAAGTATGATAGTGGGTCGCATAATGCATCATTACTTTTGTTGAAAATGCAATATCAGGTGCAGTCCGGACACAAGGGCCCTAACGATGCGTAACGAAACTCGACCGTCCAACAATATGCATTATGAGAAGTTGTACCGTAGTTGGGGAGAGTTCCGAGACTCTCGGACTCGGGCGACTTGGGAAAGGTCGGGGTGTACACGTCGAACTTTACGTACCTCGATAGGGTGCATAGGGACGCATGCCTGCCAGCCTTGTCGTCGTGGTCAGATTCAACCAAGTGTTGGCATAGTACTACCTCCATCTCAACATTCATTCAACTGCAATCCGTGATCATGTGGCTTGGGGGCCAAATCTGCATGCCTGAGTGTACGAAAGTCATCCAAGCATGTAAATCAGATTTGGCCAAGGGAACATTCAAACTCATCACCGTATCGTGTATGGTGTCCGGAGCCACTCGACAATCATTACAAAAAAAAAAAAAAGAGGAGCGTGACAGAAAGAAAAGAAAGCCCCATATGATAACCATGCACGCAATATATAATGAACTCAAACGTGCGAATTACATACAATGATATCACAAAAGACAAAAAATGAAAGAGCAGGTCCAGGGAGAAAGACGGTCCATTAGAAAACAGAGAGACGAGGACGAGAACAACAGCACGGCCACCAGAAAGAGGACAATAAAAAAAAGTCCAGAAACCCGTAAAAAAAAACGTGAAATGAATAATATTCGTCAACGTATCACCGAAGCACCAACGACGAAATCAAACTCAGCGTCCGTTCGTCCAATCCCCCCCGGGTCTGCATCGCCCCCATACGCTCCACCATCGTCGTCATTGTCATCGTCGACGCCGCGTTCTCGATTCGTGTCAGCAACGAATCCATGACCATCATGATCTCCAACTCGCCCATCTTGTCATGCATTGGAGGTAACAGTTGATCGAGGTTGCCGTACATGTACCCCGGGTCGAGCCGTTCGTCTTCAGAGAACTCTGACCCCGGTGGTGCTGGGATGGACGACTGCGACGACTGTGACTGTGACGGTGGCGGAACACACTCCTTGGATTTCGGATAGGGGCAAAAGACCCGTGCACTCGCGAGCGCTTCAAAGCGGAGACACAACACCGCCAACTCCCTCGCCTGCACGATAAGCCACCGCACCTTGGTAGATGGCAACGCCGACGCACTCGCCGACCCTCCCGTCAAGTCCATGTCCTGTCGTCCTGCCACAGACCCCGGATAGATCGACGATACCGTCTCGGGGATTTCGAGACCCTTGAGTTTGATCTCTCCTACGGGGATCACTTTGATGTTCATCCGCCGGATCGCCTCGATCGCTTGCGGGGGTTGGAATTCAGAGTATTCGGTGTCAGGGCCGGTTTCAGTGATACGCGCATTAATCTCCCGGACGACGTCGGCGCTGCACATGATTTGCCCCCCAGAAGCGCTCCCACTGATTCGCGCAGCGCGAATGACCATCGGACCAAAGTAATCCATCCGGTCGGTGATTGGGTCGGGCTCACAGACAGGCGTACCGCAGTGGATGCCCATACGCACCGAAAGCCCACGCGCAATCAGGTTGCCTTGTGCATCCCACACTTCTTTGCCCTCCTCACACTCCAGAATCTCCAACGGCCATGGCTCATGCATCAACTGAATCTGGACCGTCAACGACCACCACAGCGCAGCCAACGTGGTCGGGAACGAACACATGAACGCGTCTCCTTCCGTCTTGACGACGTAACCACCGCATATACGCAGCTGCCGGCGCAAGAGACCGTTGTGCAGACGCATCGCAGTCGGCATACCCGCATTCGCCTCCCACAACTGGGTCGAATTGCGGATGTCGGTGAAGACGAGACACAAATGACCCATTGGAGGCGACACTTCATAGTCCAACCGTGCGATCGTGCGATCCTGGATATCCGCCTTCTTACCCGCTCGCTTTTTCGACGAGCTAAATGCCTCCACGTCCATCGACAAATCGGCCGTCGGTTGCTTCTTTGGGCGGAACAGATCTGCGACGCAGATGACCATGATCATCGTACTGCCGTCCGACCCATAACTGATCGCAAAATCCCGCAACTTTTGCGCCGCAATCATCGGATCAGAAATCTCCGACCGCGCAATATCCACCGCCGTCTGATACGAGATATAATCCCAGAGCCCCCGATTGCCAATGATGACGAACTCGTCCTGCTCTGTCAACTGCCGTCTCTCCACGTACGGTCGGGCATTCACCACGGGGAAGTGATAAAAGTAGCCAAAGGAATGTGATGTGTCGATCTCTTCGTGGATGAGACCCTTGGGCGATATCCATCCTTCGGCCGTCCGTATACGCTCTGTCTCACGGCGATCAAAGGGGTCGTGTTTTCTCGAGAACAGCTCGGCGGAGCCATGCATCGAGATCACCGCGAGCGCATCACCCGCGTTCGCCACGTACATGGTTTTCCCAACAAAGTAGAGCGCGATGCCGGATGCCCCTGCGCGATACGAACTCTCGAGCGGACTCGCGCCCATCGTCGACGCGCTCACCTGGGACATTTTTCGATTCGACGTGCTCCCGGCGTAAAGCGTGTCGTGCAATTGCTTGTTAAGTCTCAGGTACGTCCGACGCAGCGCATCGAGTACCGTCTCGTTCTTTGACTCATCAATCTGACCAAGGTGCGCGCTGAACTGCGGTAAAAAGTTGTCATGGAGATACTTGGACAGATGGTTATCGGTCAGAGCTGCGTCCGACCGTCCAAACATGGCAAAAACGGCCTCGTCCTGCTGGCCTCGAAACTCGGGCTGAACGAGGTCGAGCATGGTGAGATAGCCGGTGCTCCCGAGGTTGTCCGCGATCCCATATGACATCTTGTTCACTTCAGAGAGTGAGGTTCGGACGCGTCGGTCTTCGGTTTCCTCGGGGATGTTGGGTAAAAAGGTGGTGGTGACGTCCATGAGACCGAGGACGCGCAACGAAGTCAAGTCGGAAAAGTCGGCGAGGAGACCGCGACCTCTCTCTGCCCCATCTGAGAGATGTCTCGCACTGGGATGGTCAGGCTTGATCTCAAGTCTCTTGTTTCCTGACAGGTTGAGGTACTTGAGATTCTGGTTGAAATTCCTATCGCACAACGGCATGAGTCAGTTCTCCACACAAGACGACACCCGCGAAAAAAGGAGGGGGAATTTACCAGTTCCAGTCAAATTCCCAATTATTGATGTTATATCTCAGCACGTTGCTCCCTACATCGATGACCGTTAGACTCTGCACCTTGCCCAATTCCTGGGGCAGCGTCTGCAACTTGTTCCCATTGAGAAACAGGACACTCAGCCTCGTCAACCTGTGCAAATCCTCAGTCGGTATACTTGTCAGCTGATTGCCGCTTAGGTAGAGTTCCTCAAGTTTCGTGAGGTTGCGGAGAAAAGAGGAAGGGAGTTCTTGTATTTCGTTAAAGGAGAGGTTGAGGACACGGAGTTCTTTCAGGATCGTGAACGGCGGGAGGCAATCGTCTGTGAGTCGGTTCTCTCCCACGTACAGTTTCTCGAGCGAATACGCGAGCGGTGGGGAGGGTCGGCCGGATGACGTGTGTACTGTAGCACACGATGCTTTTCTTGCGATCTGCAAATGTGACCGTGGCCCTGGCGAGGCGTGCAGAACTTCGAGGCATATACCAGAAGCAGGGGGAGTGATAAGCGACGTGTCCGGTGGGCTGTGCCACGTATCAAGCAGGTTGGATGTCACGTTGATTAAGACTAGTGAGGGGCAGTTCCAGAGGGAGTCGGGTAGTTGCCTAAGACTGTTATTGTGTGCGTCAAGAGTTTCGAGCCGCCGGAGCGAGCCAATGGTGTCGGGGAGAGCATCGAGATGGTTGTCAGAGCAGGAGAGCGTGATGAGGTGATTGAGCTCCCCAAGGGAGTCGGGGAGAGTTCGGAATAGATTGTGGTCTAGTTTCAGGGATCGAAGTGCAGAAAGATGTGACAATGCAAAGTCGTCAAGAGAGGAGAGTTTCGTGTGCGAGACGTCAAGGGAGGTGAGAGCGAAAGGTGTTTGTACAGAGGGGACGAGTTTGAGAAGCGTGATGTCGTTAAACGAGACGTCAAGGATGGTCGTGCTACGTGCGCCATGAGAGAGGTCGAGTGCGTGTATTACGTTGTGGTCTGCTAGAAGTTTCTCCAGTCGAGGGATTCTATGCGCGGTGGAAAGGTCGGCGATACTATTTCGTCGACAGTCGAGGGTTCGGAGGTTGACAAGTTGGCTGCACTGCTCGGGAAGTTTGGATATCTGATTCCCGACGAAAATAAGCTGCTCAAGCCCAGTCAACCGGCCAATGTCCTCTGGGAGTTCCGTGATCATATTAAACGATATATCGAGGTCAATAAGGGCGGGCATCTCGCAAATGACGGAAGAGAGATGGCTGAATTTGTTATTGGAAATGTTCAATGCCTTGAGCATCCGTAGCCGGGGGAAATACCAGGGAAGTTGTTCCATGCGATTATTTTGCAGCTTGAGGATGGTTAATTCAGGTATACGATCAAGCCCAGCGTCATCAAGGTCTACTATGCGGTTACATGAGAGGTCCAGACGACGTAAGCTTGCTGAATGTCGAACGCTTTGAGGTACTCTCTTCATCGCCATATTGGAGAGACGGAGTTCGACTAAGTTGGTGCAAGATTGGATAAAGTCGAGGGGTATCTCCACCATGGGGTTTCGAGAAAGATTAAGGAATATTATGGATGCCGCATTTTTATGAAAAATGATGGGTATAGTGGGCAGACCACACCCTGTGAGATCTACATTTTCGAATTCGTCAATGTTGAGATCTTCGGCCTGGAAAGGGTCAATCCAGGATCCAGGATCGCAGTGATGGTACATACCGCTGGACCAAGCAGCTGACTTTTGTACACAAACTTGAGAAGAAATGTCATATCTTCAGCGGCGAGGTAGTCGAGACTGTCGAGTTGATCGTATCCTGCTTGTTCCAAACGGCGGCGAGTGATTGCGGCGGGCCGCTCCGTCGGTGCCAAAATCCGTTCTGAGAGGGAGATGAGGCAGAAACAAGGGCATGGGAGTGATTACATACCCCTTCCACGTTCTTTGAGATACAGCTTATGGGATTCTCGTTCGTGATCACGCAGGACCTTGGCATTGAGGGAGGGGGTGAGATCCGCGACAGTCGCATGCGGGGGAATTTGTGCGACATGATAGGAGCCGTTGGCACGATATATGCGTACGAGGACGACCTTTGTGGAGCCGGAGGATGATGTCGTTTTGTGGGAAGAATGGGTTTTTCTGCGCATGCGTTTCCTGGTAGTGATATCAGTGGTTACGGACGAGTCATCGGGTGTTCGTGAGCTGCTGGCGACGACGCTTTCCTCTGAACTGGAACCTGCGCCTTCGGCAGCCGTATCTCCGCCCTCCTTTTCGATCGCCCAACTTTCGGGTGCAGTCCATTCGCGTTCGGTTAATTGGCCGCTGTCGGGGTCGGGGTCGTGTGGCTCCGTGATTGTCTTTGGAGAAATCTTGTTGTCGTGTCGATGTCTGCGCTTGGAGGAGGCGGCGGAGGGATGGAAAGGGTCGGTGAAGATGGAAGTAGATGGGGAGGGGGGAGTGAAGCTGGACAAGCTGATGGAGCTCGAGTCGAAACCACTGGAAGAGGAGGCACTGGGACGACCGCCAAGTGTGCTCGAGACGGCGCTCATGTGTATGATGTCCTCCATATGGGAGAAATCGGTGTCGATTGTGAGGAGTGGTTCGTCTTTGGGGGGGAGGGGCGGTGGTTTGTTGAGACGGTATCTCTTTCGCGACCTGTCCTTTTCCTTCTTTGGTAGGGGAGGGACGGGAGGAGGATCATGGTGCAAGGGGGTCATGTATGTGGCGACGGAGACCTGGGAGGGATTCGGGGTGAAAGCGACGAAGGAGGGGATGCTGTCGTTGATCTGGTCGGAGGAGGCGAGCTTTGAACGGGAGCGCTTTTTCTTGATGATGTCACTGAAGAAGCTGAGGGAGCCCTTTCCCTTGCGAGTGTCAGCGATGGACATGTCGGACACGGAAGAGACGTAGGTGTCGCCGGCGATGGAGTGGGAGTCGCTCGGATGCGAGCGGACGGAGGCGGTCGAGGCGGTGGACGGTCGGAATGGCTTGTAAGGAAAGGCCATCGTGCGCTTTGGGGGCTGGGAGAAGACGTGGGTGCGAGCGAACAAAGACGAATATTTGGGTTACCCACCGGCTCAGACCATGGAGAAATGTCCGGATTTCGCCCGTTGGCTGCGCGCGGTTCCAGTATGTCCGGGTACGGCTGAAGAGGACGCGGGCGTGTGTACAGCAGATCTTCCGTCGAGGTGAACGTGAACTCGTCCGAGTCGCGGTACATGATCAGCTACCCGACACCCACCCTCGTCGGGCTCACTTTTCCTTTTGTACCGCCACGGTTCAGTTTCCATTAATGGCAACTTTTCGGTCTGGTCTTTGCATCGCACAAGATAATTATATTACACGCTGCGCCGCTCTCTCTGTTCCATCCCAACCATGCACCCCACCCCGCCGCGACCAGTTGCGAGGGCAGCCTCCTCCTCTGCTTCTGCTTCTGGTTCAAGCACAACGATACAGCTGCCTTCTAGCCTCAAGGTGCCTCTTCTCTCATGCCCTCCATCCCGAAACTCACACCTTCCAGGTTGTCGGCATCGTCCTCGCCGTAACTAGCGGTTTCCTCATAGGCTCCAGCTTCGTATTCAAGAAAAAAGGTCTTTTACGCTCGCAGGCCGGGCACACCGCGGGTGAGGGCGTCGCTTACCTCAAATCGGTCAGTCCCCTTCCATTCCATGCGCATATGTCCATCATCCTTACGCCTGACAGCCATTATGGTGGACCGGCATGATAAGTATGTATCTCATCTCTCAGATTCAATACCGACTCTCATTCTATCCTTTCAGTGATGATTCTCGGTGAACTCTGTAATTTTGCCGGTGCGTCTCTTCACGCCTTCACGCCTCCCCCTCTCACTCCACCCCAGCATATGCATTCGTCGAGGCTCTTGTTGTGGTCTGTATCCCACCACACCCCAT
Source organism: Boletus eberwhitei (assembly GCA_038090915.1). Classification (NCBI taxonomy): domain Eukaryota; kingdom Fungi; phylum Basidiomycota; class Agaricomycetes; order Boletales; family Boletaceae; genus Boletus; species Boletus eberwhitei. The sequence goes on from JBBPNO010000298.1 coordinate 7,378, forward strand.
CCCAATCTCGGCTGATTCATCCTTCCAAGACACCCATGGGCGCCCTTTCTGTTGTAATCAGCGCCATGCTATCTTCCATATTTCTCAACGAGAAGCTCACATTCTTCGGCTGGCTCGGATGCTCTCTTTGTATTGTATGCCTTTCCCCTTTTGTTCTTTGTCACATCTCACCCTTCCATTCAGATTGGTTCTGTCATCATCGCTCTCAATGGCATGTCCTTGGCCGATGCTTCTCTCCCCCGTCCCTAATTCCGTTGCTAGGCCCCCAAGAGCAAACCCCTTCTGAGATATCCCAATTCGAATTATTGTTCATCGCACCCAGCTTCCTCGCCTACATCAGTGTACTCATCACCATTGCACTAAGCATCATCATCTATTTCGGTCCAAAGTCCGTCTTCCCTCCTCTCCCTCCCCTTTACTCACCCCGTCACCAGGCATGGAAAGAACAACATGGTTTGGTACATCACCGTTTGTAGTACGATTGGCGGAATTAGCGTGAGCGTTACGACTGGTCTTGGAGCTGCTATCGTCACCTCCGTGATGGGCAACAACCAGGTAGGTACAAACAAACATCTCATCATGATATTGCGCTCATGTCACCCGCAGTTCAAAAACTGGTTCACATATTTCTTGATGGTTTTCGTAGTCGTGACATTGCGTGGGTATCTTCCAGTGTTGCATATGCATTCAGCCCTTGACGCTCCGCAGTGACAGAAGTGTATTACTTGAACGTCGCGCTTGCGCTATTCAATACAGGCGCGCATTTTATACCCGTTCTTGCGCATATATGCTCATTCACAACCTTATTTGTACAGCTATGGGTATGTATCATCTTGTCTGTGCCATTTCTGAACTCTGATGTGCTTCGCACAAGTAACCCCGACGTACTACGTCTTATGTGAGTCCGTTGACTCGTATTCATAACGATGCTGATCCCTTGACAAAGTTTCATTTTGCTCAATGGTCACGACGATCGTACGTGTCGATGTTCTTTGTTCGTAGAATGTCTTATACTCTCGATTCAGGTTCTCTTCAAAGGTCTCGCTGCGCCAGCATCCCAAATTATTACTTTGGTACTCGCGTTCCTGACCATCTGTGTCGGCATCACGATCCTTCAAATGTCCAAGATCGACCCTGCCAAACTCACATCGCTCGACCGACGGTCGACACTACTCCTCCAGGCTGCTCGTACCCACACAGACAAGCCTGCCACGATCGACCTCGATTACGACAGCGAAGAAAAGGACTTTGCAGGCACGCAAGAACCCGGGATGGATGCCCTCCGCGGTTCGTTTAGCACCATCGGAAGCCTCATGCGTGCACGGAGTGCCCGACGACACAGCCAATCAAGCCGGTCCACCGGTTCTGTACGTGCACCGCGTGGGATGGGCGTCGGCGGGGGCATGGTAGGGAACCTCGACGGGCTCCCGTTCTCCTCCCTCCAACACACCGACCACAGCTACGACGGCCTCACGCGGCACGCGTTGTACGATGCACCCATGACATCCTTGGTGCGCGGTGACTCGACGGACCGCGACTCGGAGTTCACGACGTCCTCGACACAGAGCCCGCGCCGGACGACGGTCAAGTTTGGGGCGCAGGACATCGTGCATTCGTACGCGCCCACAGGGAACCGCAACGCCCAGGCCGTCCACGCGCTCCGTACGACGTCCATCCCTGCTGACCTCGACACTAAAGCTTTACCATCGTTCACCTACCCCCCTACAGCGGTGTCGGCCTCGCCCGCTGGCTCTATACCGCCGCTCCTCCCGCCTCCAGGGTCAGGTGCTGGGGTGCCTACAATCGGAGGGGACAACCCCAGCGCACCTCAGACGCCCCAAAACATGGGCTTCAACGCCCAATCCATCGTCATTCCCATACGCGCCAACGATGAGCCACCCGCACCGACCGCATCTACCTACGGTACGCGCGTCGAACGCGATCCTTTCGAAACACCCTCAACACCCTCCATGTCCGCTTTTCCCTCCTCAAACGACTTCCTGGGGAACGAGAGCACGTCGTATGTGAATTTGGCGGAGAGTGCAGTGTATGCGCCGTCAGTGGAGAGCACGAATAGCGAGCATACGGTGTATGCGACGCCTGTCTCTGCGATAACGCCTCTTGCCGGGCGTTCAACCGTGATCACCAACACCAACGTGAACGCCAGCGCCAGCGCGGGTGCGGGTTCAAGCGCCGAGGTAGATCGAACACGCAGGGAACGAAGGAGCAGCTCGGCTTCGCGGTCACGACGGTACCCGAAAGGGGCCGACGACGCGGAAGAACGACAGAGTCTGTGGGATCACAGGTCGCCGATCGAGGAGGAACAGGAGGGGTTTCCGAGTGTGAGGCTCGTTCGGCCGAGTTCACGGACGGCTGGTCCAGGTGTAGGTGGACGGTTTTGAAAGAGTGGGTGAAGGTGCGTGGAAGAGGCGATGAAAAGACGAAATGCTCTGCCGGACGATCTGCCAATCTGTACGCATCTAGTGTGGACTGCGGATGGCGGAGTTGTTGAGTATGGCGGTTCGTCGGGCGGCGTTTCGTTTCTTTTATTCTGTGTTAATGGTCTTAGTCGCCATCCTCACCGCGCTCGAGGCGCTCACACGTACGAACTCGAACAAATAATTCCCCCTCCTTTTTATGTAGTATCCCTTGCTTCGATTCTTTCTTTATCAGACGGGACTTTAGAAGAAAGCCTCTACGATTTTTATTATTTCAACACGTCCGAGGGTCGCACTCCCCCTTTTCCACCTCTATTTTTTTTTCTTTTTTTTTTTTTTTCCTTTACATTTCCCGTGTGGACCCCGGTATGGAATGTAAGAGAACCGTAATTGAAGACAGGGATCGCGATGTCGGGGTTTTTTTTTTTTCGTACGATGCATACGCTATTAGCTCGTCCATGTAGGCATGTCGCTTACTTAGAGGTTAGTACTTGTTTGACGTGTACGCGGCTTGAATATTTGATAACCTGAGCGACACTAGTAGGTTGGTTGATCGACATGGAAGAGAACGGCGGATCGAGTCGTTGCATCAAGGAACCTGGCTCGGTGCGAGACCTCACCGAGCACGTCCCTCACATTCGCAGCAGCCCCTACTACCAGGAAAGCACCCCCAAGGCTGTAGCGACAATAGCGTCCAGATCAATTGCCACTGCCTCGCTCCAAGAGATGTCGTCATACGCAGTCCACTGACACCGGTATCAGAAACTACCAAAACCTCTTGGCTTTTCGTCCCTTTTCTGAACTCGCGACGTACTAGTAGTACATGCTCGAGAGAGTAGTACGTGTCCTCGGGGCCTCTGGCTGTGGTTCGAGCGCCGCCACGGTCATCCCAGGAATCGAGATCGAGGTACAAAAAGTGCGTATCCTTCGAGTGCGAGCGAACGGCTGGACTCTGAACCCTTGACGTGTAGTACGTTCACGCTCATATCGCGACGATAAACTTGCCAACTTGAAACGAGTTGACGCGAGATTTCGAAACGACGCCACGCACGCGTGTGCTCAGCGCTCAGGCAGTGGAAGGCCGGCGTACTACTGTACGCTCTCAAAAAAGCACTCGGATCATCACTAGAGCCTCTCTAGCCCTTTCTCCGCGGGTAAAGTCTGGCCCGGGGCGGTCCGTCGTATGACTTGTCCGACAAAGTGCGCAGTCGAATGTCTGTCGTGGTACAGCATGTTTTCATTATTCCCGATGACGGTATCTTCTTCCTTTTGGATCCCCCTTCGGACCGACTCCCCCCCCCCAAGTCCGGGACGCGGACACGCTTGGATCCCCTGAAATGCGGTCCAACTGGCACGCGGTGCGAACCATCGCAGAGGACCCTTCAAGGATAGTTTACAGCCAAGTTTAACTTTCGAACTGGGCCCTCCATTCCACTCCACAGAAAAACACGCTCGGACGTGCATGTAGGTACTGTATAGGAGGGGGGGGCGAAATGTCGGGTTTATTTTATCGTCGATCTAGATATGGACCACAGCCACGCTTACTGCAAGGCAGACGAGCGAATAGAGCCGAGGTACGTACTGTACACGTATAGGCACGAGGAGCGAAGTGCTACTCGCCCTCGTGTGCCTGATCCTACCTAGCACTTCACGATTCGAGGGCCACAAGGGGGGTTACTATTTGGCATCGGTAACGCGCCAGCAAGGTTTCGCTACGTGAGGGGGTTCAGTGAAGACATCCACGAACTCGAGACTCGTAGACCCGTACGTTCTCTCCCACAATCTGCAGCGAATAACATGAATATGAATATAAATATTTCTCTCTCGGGTCGCACACCAACCGGTCCCATTTTCTCGTTCGACTCCCCGATCTTGAAAACGCGTAGTGTACATATGACCCCCGCGGACTGCGACCCACCGCGAGAAAGTGTTCATTTTATCTTATCGTTTACCCCCCCCCCCCACGTCCGGTACGAGGAAACACGCCCCCCTTCACCTTCGCGGACTACGCCACAAAAAAAAAAGAAACGTCACCAGCGTCAACGTGTCCGACTCCCACCGATCAATTCCCCCTCCTCCCCCACATTCCTATCACATCACACTCACACGAGATGTCTTTTCTTTTCTCTCTTGCAAAAACGTTGGACCCTGGGACCTCGAGTCTGAATCGTACACACCTGGACCCACTCCAGCATCACGGCCGTTCGTTGGGCTCCACAGCATATCGCGATCCTGAATGGCAAAGGGGTCACTCGTACACACGACGCGCGCTCGCACGATGTGACACGGACGAGGTCGGCCGTGAGGAAGCCTGAAAAAAACGTGTTGGCGTGTCACATTTGCTTGTATGCGAAAAAGACACAAACGTCGTCCACCGAAACGCCAAGACATTTCCACTCTTCCACTCGCCTCGTTTCTCGCTTGCGGCCCTTTGTTCTACGTTGTGCAATAGCAAGGAGCCGCTCAACGACACCTACTTACGTGCCACCATGTGATGTCGTGAAGAGGCAAGGAAGAACGTGACACATATCACACTTGTGTATGTGCATATACTTATGCGTATATATTCCCGTGCATTTCATGAATCCTTGGCTGTGGACGCTTCGATCGTCCCTTGTGCACACCTCAAGGTCCGCCCGCGTTGATGGGTTTGTAAGTTATTTGTCAAAGTTAACCTTGTCCCCCTTAGGACCGGAGACAGGGGAAACTGGGGTAGCGTGACCTCAACTCCCCGGGAAACGGCATGAACTATTGAACCACGTACGTGTGCCTTAAAAAACATCCATCCAAGCTTGCGCAGATGTTGAGATCGCAAGGTCACGTTTCACGTCGTCGTCCACGGTCGAAAAACCTGTGCGAGACGGTCCGCGTTTGAACATCTTACGCGACCACCTCAACCATGCCAGTGATGCCATCAACCAACTCCAGGTCATCTCGAAGCTTGGTTCGAAAGAAAGACCCAGACCCTGGAGTCTATCGTCATTGATATGGATATGGGCAGTTCGCTTATCGCTATCGATCATGGTGGCGTTCCGCGGCCAGACGCTCCCGTGGAACGTGCGACGCTCGAAATGAATTCATTATGAGTAATGGGCGCTGCACCCGTCGTGGGTCACCAGGATGGGTAGCTTGGAGAGTACGTTGGCGTGCATCCACAGCAGCCCTGGGCTTGCTGTACGTGGCGGGTCTCACTTGCCAACGCCAGGCGTGCCATGGAGACGATGAAACGATTCGCTCCATGTCCATGCTCGAAAAAAGGCCATGGCCGAGTCTAGGGTCGCACGTCCCGTGCCAACACACGCATCTTGAAAACGAGGTCAGGGTCCCCACCCGTGCGAGCGAGAGCGTCTCAAGGAGCTCGACCAACAGCATGGCATGTTCCTAGTCGGAAGAAACGTGGAACCTGAAGCCAGAGTGTCAAGTATAGATGACGCGAACAGGATGTACAGCCGCAGCAATCCATTAAATTTATACAGGACCATGTTTTGGTGGGCCCGGCGGAGAAATGGGTGAGAAAGGCTGCACACGGGTACGTAATCTGGCCGGTGTCAATGAGACGCGGTACAGTTAAATCATCGCGCGGACTGACGTGCCTACAAAATAGCCATTGGCGTCGTTGACAAGCGGAACAGTCCGGAACACAACGTCCAAGCAGGATGAGGGTATCGAATGTGCCAAGAGGACCGTGCACACGACTGTCCAAAATTAATTTCGGAAACCGCTCCAAGGGATCCAAAGTGACGACTCGAAATAGAAAGGTGAAAGGTCGAGGAAGCTTCCATACTAGAAACGGATGAACCGCCAACGAGCCAATTGGAAGGGGAGTCCTTCATGGAGTCGGATGGAAGCTGACTCCTTCCTGGTGTGTCGGAAGAGACATAGATTCCCGAACCGGACGCGATGGAAGTGAGGGATGACTCGATCCGGCGGACTAATTGTTGGAGAGACATGTGGCTACTGGCAAAGGCACGCCGCGCGATCAACGCAGTGCCACAATGTCCCTTGGACAATGGGAGATATGGTGGACGACCCGGTAAACTAACACTCCAAGACGTGCGAGATCCGGAAAGGCACTTGATGAAAGGAAGGAGTTGCGAGATGTGCGACGCAGACGGGAAAACGTGTCTGAGATTATGAAGCCGGGTTCCGAGGATTGTGGAAGTGACGCGGGAGATGTCATGCGCGCGTACTAGGCAGTGACGGTGCTGCAAGGATAATCCTGGGGGAGGACGACACGTGTAAGCGAGAGAGAGAGAGAGAGGGGGGGTCAGATGAGCGGTGCACCCCATGGGACAGACCTGAGAATATTTCCTGCGTGTATGGGAGAGTTGTGGAGGACATTGGGATACCGTTTCTTGCCTCATGTCTGTGGGGTAGATAATTCGTGCGGGGAAAGAGGGGAGGTGCAGGATCGATTTGGGCAGGATGAGGATGAAGCTGACAGAGACGTGGGTACGACGGGTAATACTGGACCGACCGAGTCCGAGGGGCGATGAGCACAGCTAGGAGGGCGTTCGCTGTAGTAGATCCTTGAAAGAGAAAGAAAGAAAGAAAAAGAAAAAAAAAAAAGGGTGCGGCGAGATCCTCGTGTTGGGTCGAAATTGGGAGTGGGAAGTTGACTCAGGCTTACTTATTATAAGAAGAGACGCCATCGATTGTATAAAGTGAAACCCACTCGCCTCTCCGTCCCCTCCCGCCTTCATGACAGAGTACGACTACTCCCCCGCCGCCCACGAGCGCCACATCGCCCAGCAGGCCCGCGTCTCCAACTGGGTCAATGACACTCTCCAGCAGGCTCAGTTCTCCAATCCGTTCGTGCTCTCCCCCACCCTCCGCGATCGCACTTTCTACGACGAGCCGACGGACGCTCTCCCTCCCCACCACCGCTATAACACTTACGACCAATGGTCCATGAGTTCCTCTCGGCCATCTCGGTCCCGCAGCAGGTCCTACGTCGACCATGCTTATTATGACCGCACCGCACCACCAAGGCACCGTAGCCAGTCCCACTCCCGCTCCCCACCCACCCCAAGGGACGTACAGACCAACTACACCCCACATGGCTCACAACCCTACATCTACCCTCAACCGCATGGCGTCGCCCGCGCCCCTGCGCCACGAATACACACTTCCCCTCCACACAACTACCAGTACCCATCCCCTACCGGGTATGGTCACAGCCCCACCCGTCAAGTCTATGCGACCCAACCACCCCCTGGCCAGATATACCATCCCTCGCCCAACCCGCCAAAGGACTCGCTCTATCGGCATGCTTCCTATTCCCGTCATCCATCTTCAAAGCCCCCGCCACAGCCCTACCTCCTCGTCCAGGGTGGCGGCCCAAAGGCGGAGTATAAGCGCGGCGTGCGTCTTGATTCTCCTCACGTGTCCGTGCTCGTGCTGATTCTGCTCTCTTCTTTCCTCGCGCTTCGTTTTCATATCTCGCTCCCGCCGACCCTGTAGCCTCCAATACATGCCCCCGTACCGACGAAACCACATGGCCAACAACAACCCTTGCTCAAACGACTCCTCGGTTTCGTGACCATGTCGCCCGTCGGCGGTCGGAGCGGAAATGGTCGAGGTTTTAGAGGTTCTTCGTACTAGAACCCAGGAACGCACGGGCAAAAGCTTGGCTTGGCTTACGCTCGATCTCGCCTTTTCTTCTCGCCCTCGCCTTCTCCCGGTCGACGGGAAATGACCAGGAAGGACGGTCGCAGCCCCGACCGAGAACGACGGCGTTCTAGAATGGCAAAAAGAGGTCTTTGCTTCCTTGCCGATCTTTCTCCCTCCCCCCACCTCTCCCCCACTCTCCACCCCCCCCACCCCTCACTCTCGCCGCTTGCCTCCTTGCTTGCCTTTTTCTTCAAGGCCCCACACAGTATTGTCTCTGTTTAGATACGAACTTGACGCAACCTCGCAATGCATTGTACACGCACGTTTACGACCCCTCCAAGCATATATATGAATAGACACCATCCAAAGTCGCAAAGAGCGCAGGCCCATCGAACCACATCATCCCATCATGTTCCCCTCACGCATGCTCACGAAAAACGGACGAGAACACTCTCGCATTCATCATCATGTAGCCACACCATTTCACATTTGCTTCTCATTCGAATGAAATACCCGACCTCGTCGACCGTCCTTACGTGTTTTTTGTTGTTGTCGCCATTCATTTTATTCAAAAAACGTAGTAGATGCCCCCGCATATCCTATTTTCCCCGTCGTCGTTTTACGTCGCCACTCTTTTTTGCACGGTCGTACGACTCGGATTACATGACACGTCTACATGATCGCGGAAATGATACACCAATAAGATCGTCTCCAAATTTTGAAATTGAGGGGAGGAACGCATCACTTCAGAACAATAGAAAAAGACGCGGGTGCAGACTATTCCGTCCCGTGTCCGTGCGGCAACCCTTGTTGGAGAAACGATAGAGTTCGTGAGCTCGACAAGGGGATCAAACAGATCAGCGTTTCAACATGGGTCAGGGGGTTCGGATTCGTCGGGCTGACATCCTATATCAGGCCGGTGTCGGTATGAATGTATATGATTGATGGATCAGCGAGACTGGAATGGAAGAGAGTGGAGCGGCAAGATAACGTCCAACAGGACGGGAATCGACGGCGTACCGAGACGCTCCATACCTCGGAAACCGTCTTTTTCATACGCCAACTTGGGGGAACAAGGGAATTGGGAGAAACGTGCGAGGACGAGAAAGGTCGGGGTCGGATGGAACGGACGGTAATCGGAGGGTTTTCGTGGATGACCCAGACACCGCGACAGGACGTAGGACATTTACGAGGCACCGATGTCGGACACGAACATCTGCGCGACACCCCGGGCGTAGCCGTATCAGCGGGATCGAGCACGCCACATACGCAATGTACCCAAATGTTGATCAACACAGCACCACCGTCGGATCCGCCGCCCTCGCATCCCGCCGGTGTCTCATGAAATCATCCTAGGCCGCACGATAGGATCATCCGCCCGAACCTATCAAATGTCGAGTCACCAGTGCCTCCATCATCCTCACCGCCTTCTCATGTCCGTATTTTGGGGCTCATCTCTAAAGTTCGGGGTGTGTAGTTGACGGCGAAAACCTTTGGGGCGATCAAACGTGTCAACGTAGCGGAGTGTCTTGAACAGGAAAAAAGTAAGAGGAACAATACCATCGGCCCAAAGAGCGACGCCAAACATGAAAAGATCCGTATCTAAACTTGAATATTGGCAATTGCACGTTTGCCAGTCAGGATGCTCCAGAGGTGTTGGGGCACGGTGACGGATGACCGACCGGGTCTATCCATGACGTCTGAAGTTGACCAGGAATCCCCGAGGCAACCATATCGGACGATCGATGAAAAAGTTGAGTGTGCAGCGTCGCAGTATGTAAGTGCCTCCGACGACGATGTGCTAGCGCCCAGCCTTGTGTACATCTGTATGTGTGTGTTGGGAGTGTGTAGATGGGTAATGAATTATCGGATGAGCGCAAGATAAGCTCTGATAACGCACCACGAGGCTATGTGCAGACTTGTATTGATGCGGTTTAGGTTGGCACGCGCTTTATGCTGCGCACGAACATTCATCGTGGATCGTTCAAAACGTGGATTACGATGTGAGGACCCCATGCTGACGAGCACACGTTTGGTCACATCATCGCATCACTTGCCCTCGTCCCGTTTGGTAGACACATCCCCCGCCTGTCCATGTCATTCCAAAAAACCGATACACACACTGGGCATGGCTGTCACTCGGGTAGGGCGAGTATCACAGGGTTTTGGGATGGGTATGGCACGTGTGTCGTGCGGTATTCGTGTGGCGTCGTCGTGTTTCCCCCGAGGGTCCGGTGCGTTACGAGATGGAGGTTGTTGGCACCGCGTAGCATGCGCAGTCGGTAAAGCAGTGGCACCCGTCAGGTGAACGATGAGGACGGAGATGGGGATGGAGGTAGGGTGGAAGTGGCAATGGCAGTGGGTAAGGTCGAGCCCAACCTCGGACCGACCAACCGAGGTGAGAAACTCAAAGGAGGAGGGGGAGGGGTACGACGACGCGTGCACACGATACAGGGTGAACCGCAAAACGAATCGTACTACTATCCAGAACGCAGTCGGAGTAGAATGCGGTCGCATGAGGGTCTCGTGCGTTTGTCGAGATCACGGAGGAGGGTAAGGCGACGAGCGTTGTGCCAGAGCTTGAACCATGTAAGTTGGTTTCTGAGGTGTACTCGAACACGAGGCAAAGGTCAACAATGGTTTATTTCCATTTTAGGTATAATTCTCGCCGAAGATGTTCCATATATATAAGTTTCACCGCCTGACCCAACTTATAAGGCGACCTCTTCTTCAAGTCCTCCGATCTTTGAACTTCTCCAGTGCCCCTCCTCCCTCGGTTCATGTGCACCCGCCCATTTGTATTTGCGATGTAACATCCATCGTCATCCGCGACGGAGACGATGAATGTGGCATCATTAATACACTTGGATATAACTAGCCGCATCGCTCGCTCGGTTTTGGACTCGCCCGCTTCGTGCACAATGCTGGACGGAACGATGACAGCCATCGGTCCATTCTCGGGGGAGACGCCAACATTGTCCGTCATGAACCAAGGGGTGCCACTATAGGTTCAAATCTCGCATCACCACTCACGATTCTACTCGTTGGTCAGAGACGAGTCTCACGTATGGCGTGACAACGCAAAGGACATGGTCAGAGCTGTAGTGAAGCGGTCGACCGGTTCTCTTTCTTGAGATACAGAGCACTGCTAGATTATGACGACCTTGAAACACTCGAGAATGATGGAACGGGACATCTGGATGATCGATGTATCGTGACGTGGACGAATGTCTCGGGGTTGGTAGCACCGTGTTGTTTGGAACGACAGCGTGAGCGGCGAGGGGGGGATGAAACGCACCTCTGAAAATTATTGTTCGGTGACACTCAGGCTGGTATTAGAGAGACGAGCTTTGATGGCGGTAGAGAGTTGCATGTGGCATGCTTTGGCCACACGTACAACAATTCCCCTTATACCATCTCTTTTTTACATCAACCAAAACGTCGTAAAACACAAAAAAACAATTGGAGCATCCAATAATCGCCCGCTAGCGGACGTCCAAAGATCCAGCATTCAACGTCAACGCTCACATCCACCGCCCCCTTCAATTCGTACGTGGAGGCGGTGGAACATACCGCCGATCGTCTCTTCTATCCCCAACCACGCCCCTTCCATACCCTCCCCCACCTACACCAGACCCCGGACCGGGCCCCATCCGCGACCCCAACAACGGTGGACTCCGTCGCCCACGTCCGTCCCGATCATACCCCATCCCATACTCTCCACGCACATACTCGCGTTCCCTCTCCCTCTCCCGCTGTTCCCTCTCCCTCTCCCTCTCCCTTTCTCTTTCCCTTTCTCTTTCCCGTTGCTCCCGCTCACGATCTCGCTCATAAAACGCATTGTTGCTCGGCGGAGGCGCCAACACAGGCGGCGTACGTGCCCCCGACGACCGCGGCGGGACCGTCCCGCTCACAGAAGTCACCACAGACGTTGTCGTCGCCGCAGACGAGGGCGGCGGGCCGGGTGCGTACTCTCCTGCCCCTCCCACGCCAATACCCATGCCACCTCGTCGTGGGGGTGAATACGCGCCACCACCACCACCAACACCGAGACCGACGCCAGGGTACCCAGGTCCGGTGTCTTCTCGCGCCCGTTTCATAGGCGGACGCATGTCTTCTGCAAGACCCGGCCCACGACGTGGCGGACTCGGACTCCTGTTCCGAACACGCGTAAGTGGCAGTGGGGGCCCGTGTGCGTGTGCATGTGCATGGTCGTCCAAAGCAGGGCCACCGTACCGCCCACGGTCAAAGTCTCTCGGTGGTAGGTACGTTCGCTCGTCGCCGCCAGACGGTGGTGGCGGGTATGGATCTGTCAATCGAGCGCTCAGAGAACGGCCAGGTCCAATACCCCCTGTTGAATCCATTCGCGAAAGCGGTGGCGAAAGTGGGAAGCCGCCCCGTCGATCACGGTCGTCCCAATGCCCTCTTGTCGGCGGCGGCGCCAATCCGCCTAGTTCCCGTTCCCGCTCTCGTTCGCGATCACGCTCGCGTAAATCTCTGTCTCTTTCTCTCTCGCGGTCGAATCGGTCCCTCTCTCTATCCATGAATGGCGGTCTCTCGTGTGGTCGCCACGAAGCAGGCGGTGGCGGTACCGGCCCACGTTTGTCGTCGTCGCCAGGTCCGTACCAATCCCGCCGCCGTTGTTCATACGCATCGCGTTCTCGATCAGGGGCATACCTTCTCTCCCCATCGGGATCATATACACCTTCCCCGCGGAACGGCGGCGGCGAACGCGTCGGGTAGTAGGCTCTTCCTCTTTCCCGCTCACGGTCACGATCGAACATGGCTGGGGGCGGCGAATACCGGCGTGGTGGAGGCGGACCTGCACGACTGAATGCGTCGCCAAAACGCGCTGGAGGCGCGTCGACGTTAGCCACACTACGGTCACGTCTGTCGCGGTCATCTCTGTCTCCGAAGCTACGATCTAGGTCAGGTCGGTAGGTGGACGCGGTGGGAAGTGGACCGCCAGGGCGTTCTCGGGAAAAGTCCTTGTTGGTCCTGAAATCGGTGACACGGTCGTGATCACGCAGATCGTCTTTTGGGAGCGGTGCACGAAGGTCATCCCGTGCGACCGAGGCGGCGCGTGCATAGGAACGAGGAGCAGGTCCCAAGGAGAGTCGCTCTTCCAGACTTGGAGCAGAGGCAATATCTACGCGAGCAGGCACGACAGCAGGCACAGGTTGGCTCAGACGGTCTTGCAGGGAGGGCGTGGGAACAGGTTGAGACAGCCTCTCTTCCAGTGGTACAATGGCTCGAGGACGGTCATCAGTCGCAAGTGAGGCTGCACGAGCGCCTCGATCGTCCTCTGCGGTTGCACGAATGAGTGAAATAGAATCACCAACTGGACGAGCACGGTCCTCAGAGCTTGGCAGGAGCGCCCTAGTGTCAGAGCCGGGAAGTGGTCTTATCGGGCGATCATCCAGAGTCAGACGGCGGTCATCATCAGCAGCAGAAGGTGGTGGTGGTGGTGGACGACGGTCGTCAAGTGAGGGCCTTTTGTCGTCAATAGGAGGTGGTTTGAACCGATCATCGAACGACGCGTTACGGAGACCACGCCTGTCGTCGGGATCATAGCGGCGGAGAGGGGGCACGTAATCGGCACCATACGAGGGTTCGTAATGGCGAAGTTCAGGAGGTGGTCGTGGAGCATGGCTTCGTCCGTAAGAGCGGCCAAAATACTCGGGGCGTCTGTCCCTGGTATCTCTGTCTCTGTCCCGGATGATCGAGTCGTGACGGTCATGGTCACGGGTCCAGTCTCTGTCTCTGTCACGGTCGGTGATTCTGTCTCTGTCTCTGTCCCGATCTCTGTCGTGGAAGCGACGATCCTCTGCGGGAGGGAAGCGAGCATCCGTTGCAGCAGCCGCAGTTCCATTTGGCGGCCTGCCGTCGAAGGTACTGGCTCGACTCTGAGGCAGATTGGTATTGCGATCGTCGTAGTGGACCTTTCTGTCGTCGAGAGTGCGACGCTCCCAAGCGTTTTCAGCTGTCAACTGAGAGGGCTCGTCGTCTTTGGTTGCATCAAATGGGGTTGCCTTGTTGGACGAGGTGGTGTCCGCAGGTTGTCGTGTGCCATACTCACCGGGAACGTCCGTCTTGGTGTCGACTGGAGGGCCATGTGTTGTGATTCGAGTGGGGTCGTCTGGGTCAGGCTTGACAGAGGACAGATTGGAGTCGGCGGCGTTGAGGTGGTCGGCGCTTATTTTGTTGGGCGAGTCTGCACCAGAAAGAGGGGTATGGGCTTCGATGGTCTAAGACAAGGGTGAGTGCGAGAAGGGGTGTGAGACAACGAAAAGGTACATTGTTGACCGACTGAAAAGTGGAGTCGGGCCCGTTGCTGCTGTCAGCCAAGGCGGGATCCTGAGTGAACCGAGGAGAGGGATACTCTTGTGGGAGCTGGTCGAGATGGACCTGTGGGGGAATATGGCCGACGTAGAGAGAGGCGAGAGCGGCTGGCTGGGGGACTGCCCGGTAGAACTCGTGTTGGCCCTCCCTGATGATCGTCTTGAGGTTTTCGAGGATCTCGAGGTCGTTTTTACCCGGGGGAAGGACGGGCTGAAAAAACTGCTGCTGCTGGGGAGGGATGTAGTTTTGGTAGGGCATGGGGAAGGGGGACGCGAGGACGGCGGGGGGATCCTCTGAGGAGAGGGGAACGAGAAAAGACGTGTTGGGGTCCTCTGTGAACGTGGTGACGGTGCGCTCGCGGTTATTGACGTGGTTTCGTCCCTTGCGTTTCTTATTTTGCCGTGCCGACATTGATAATAATTGAACGTTTGTCCCTCTTGGCGTCGCTGAGCTCGTCGTCGCTGTCCTCGACGACGTCGGGTCTGTAGAACGTGGTGGAACCGTCAAGAACTGTCTTCCGAAACGAGCAGAACCCTCAGCCACCGACACAGTTTATTTAGCCTCCACTCCGCCTGTCATCTCTTTCTTGATCATCCCAGTCATGTCCGTCGTCGGTATCGATTTCGGTACTCTCCACAGCAAGGTCTGCACATTCATTCTCTCTTCTCTCACCGCCTCTCACCACCCCCGCAGATTGGTGTCGCGAGAAACCGCGGCATCGACATCATAGTCAACGAAGTCTCCAATCGTGCCACTCCGTTCGTGTTCGGCTCTCCTTTCATATTCGTCTCTTTGAACCCTCTCTAGATCTCTCGTCGCCTTCGGGCCTAAACAACGTGCCATCGGCGAGCCCGCAAAGACCCAAGAGACCTCCAATTTCAGAAACACCATCGGCTCTCTCAAACGACTCGTCGGTCGCACCATCCTCGACCCCGATCTCGACTACGAAAAGCGTTTCTTCAGTGCCAGCCTCGTCGATGTCAATGGCGCCGTCGGCACAGAGGTACCCTGCTTCTCTCCCTTTATCAATCGGATCTGATCGCTCCGCCACTGCCAGGTCGCGTATCTCGGCGAGCAGCGCACCTTTTCTGCCACACAACTTGTAGCCATGTATTTGGGAAAACTCCGCGATAATGCTTCTTATGAGCTAAAATCTACCGTCTCCGATGTCGTCATTGCTGTCCCCGGCTGGTATACCGACGCCCAACGGCGCGCCGTCCAAGACGCTGCCGCCATCGCCGGTCTCAATGCCCTCCGTGTCATCAATGATATCACCGCCGCTGCTCTCAGCTGGGGCATCACCAAAACCGACCTCCCAGAACCAGAGAACCCACGTCACATCCTCTTCGTCGATGTCGGTCACTCTACCATGTCCGTCGCCGTCGTCGCGTTCTCAAAAGGCCAGCTCGTCGTCAAATCTTCCGCCTACGACAGACATCTCGGTGGTCGTGACATCGACTATGCCCTCCGCCAACACTTTGCCGCCGAGTTCAAGACAAAATATAAGATCGACGTCCTCTCCAGCCCAAAAGGGACCTTCCGTCTCGGCGTCGGCTGTGAACGCCTCAAGAAAATTCTTTCTGCCAACACAGAAGCACCCCTCAGCGTCGAATCTATCATGAACGACGTTGATGCTTCATCCAAGCTTTCCCGTGACGCCTATGAAGCACTCATCGCCCCTGTCCTCGATCGCATCGCCCTTCCTCTCCAGCAAGCCCTCGCCGAGTCTGGTCTCTCTATCGACCAAATCGACGCTGTCGAGCTCATTGGTGGTACGACCCGTGTCCCTGCCGTCCGTGCACGCATCCAAGCTGCCCTCGGCGGTAAACCCCTCCATACCACGCTCAACCAAGACGAAGCCGTCGCACGTGGTGCCACCTTTGCCTGCGCATTCTTCAGCCCCACCTTCCGCGTACGCGAGTTCCACATCAGGGACATCACCCCATACCCCGTCAGAGTCTCCTGGGATCGCTCAGAGACGGATCCTGACGAGGACACCGAGCTCATCGTCTTCCCTCGCGGCAACGCCATTCCCTCCACCAAGGTCTTGACCTTTTACAGAAAAGGGCCGTTCGATATCGAGGCATCGTATGCGCAGCCACAAGACTTGCCAGGTCGTATTCACCCCTGGATTGCCCGATTCAGTGCCAAGAGTGTCCCTGCAGCTCCCAACGGCGACCTCTCGTGTGTCAAACTCAAGACACGGCTGAACCTACACGGCATCATGTCGTTCGAGGCGGCGTACGTCGAAGATGTGGTGGAGAATGAAGAACAGACTGCGATGGACGTCGACGGGGATGCACCACCTGCCGAACCGCCAAAGAAGAAGCGGGTCAAGAAAATCGAGGTCCCATTCACGTCCTTTGGGACCTCTCTCGACCTCAGCATCGTCGAGAAATTCAAGGAACAGGAAGCCCAGATGCACGCTGCCGACAAGCTCGTCCAAGACACCGAGGTGCGTCGACCCTCTGTTGTTCTGCATACATGCCCCACACTCACCCCCCTTCCCCCCATCCTAGGACCGTAAAAACGCCCTCGAAGAATACGTCTACGACACCCGTGGCAAACTCGAAGACCGTTACGCCGCGTACGTCCAAGCCGCCGAAAAAGCCAAACTCCTCACGCTGCTCCAAGAAGCCGAAGACTGGCTCTACTCAGAAGAAGGCGAGGACGCCACGAAATCCGCCTACGTCGCCCGCCTCGACGCGCTCAAAGTCGTCGGAGACCCCGTCGTCGCGCGCTTCCGCGAATATGAGGACCGTCCGCGCAGCATTGCCGAGCTCCGTACCACGCTCAATGAGTACTTCGCGCAAGCGACCTCGTCCGACGATAAGTACGCGCATATTGACGAGAAGGACAAGACGGCTGTCGTCGAAAAGTGTGCGACCGTTCAAAAGTGGCTCGAGGATCAGATCGTGAGGCAGGCCGAGCGACCGAAACATGAGGATGCGGTGTTGAAGGTGGCAGATATCATCAAGAAGCGGGAGGAAGTGGTCTATTTCGCGATTCCGATCTTGACCAAGCCCAAGCCCAAGCCGGTCAAGGCGGAGACGCCCAATGGGACGCAGACACCGCAGAGTGGGACGCAGACGCCGGATCCGGGGGCGAAGCAGCAGCAACAACAGCCGCCGCCGCAGCAGCAGCAGGAGGGGCCGACGGAGATGGATGTCGATTAGGTTCGTGTATCGTTGCGTGTAAGAGCAAGCGAGAGCCGTCGTTGGCACTCATAAAATAGAGGATGTCGATTTTTTTTTTTCTTTCCACCGTCGTTTCCTTGCACTTGTGTAGACATATACTTAGTACCGCAATCTATAGTACTGGAGTTACTTGAAAACGACGTGGTACGTGTACATACGTTAATACGAGGCTGACTCGGAGGAACAAGAAGAATCCAAGAGTGACGAGGACGACGAACACAATGAACCTGACGCAGAAATGGAGAAACTCATCGAAAACGCCCCCTGTGGCGGCTACCTTGCGGTTAGAACGGAAACTCACGCGAAACGTGTTTCAACTTCAACCGAGGTGGCTTCCCATTCTCCACTTCACGCACGTAGACGGCTACCCTTGAGAACGAAGATTATCTGGTAAAGATATTCATTGTCAAGAGCAGCTTCGTACGTTTTGCAACTCCGGTCAAGCGATGTCTGTTTTGTTCGTCAACTGCGTTGGGACTCATCAGGACCAGCTTAAGATATCTAGATCAGCCATTCGCGCGCCGTTGTTGTCAGCAGCACTCTGGGACTCTGCCGTTACACGTTCAAACTCAGGAATCGTATGGTATAAAGCCGCCTGAATTTCCATGAACGCACCATCGATCGTATCCTGCCGCTGTGCGACTCCATTGGGTTGTGATCATGGGGATTCGAGTACTTGATGTCTGCCTTGCTGGTTTGGCACTATACTATCTCATCCGACGATTTCTCTGGAAGAGGACTCCGCTTCCGCCTGGACCTCCTGGCTGGCCGCTCATTGGGAACCTGTTCGACCTTCCGATGTATGCTCCGTATAAAACACTCGGAGCTATGAGCGAAAAATATGGCAAGTGCATTACACACCCCTCACAAAGTACGTACGTTGCTCATGCTACGCCAGGTCCTATCATATCCCTCAACGTGATGGGCACGCAATACGTCGCGCTCAATTCCTTCAAGGCAACGAAAGACTTACTCGAGAAGAAGAGTGTCATCACATCCTATAGGCCACATTTGGCGATGGGTGGTGACCTCGTCGGGTGGGATCAATCCACGAGTTTTCTACAATATGGCGATACGTATCGAAAACATCGCAAGTTCTTTCATCAGCAAATTGGTACCAAGAGTAGCATAGAGGTGTCTTACCCTGTCCAAGAAGCAGAAGCGAGACGGTTCTTACGCAATGTGAAGAATGCTGATGATCTCGTCGCTCAGAGTCATAGGTGCGATCCGGTACCGTTGTACCGTGCTAACGTGACATATTTTGGGCAGAATGGCGGGCTCAGTGATCTTGAAGATCTCGCATGGTTATACCGTCAAGGAAGATGGTGATCCCCTCGTGGAGATGGCTAAGAATGTCACGGAGAATTTATCTGTGATTGCTACGCCAGGACGGTTTCTAGCGGACATATTGCCGATCCGTACGTTCTCCGAATTTTTTTTTTTTCGATCTCTTTCGGTTTCTTGAAGGGTTTCTCTAGT
Source organism: Boletus eberwhitei (assembly GCA_038090915.1). NCBI lineage: Eukaryota > Fungi > Basidiomycota > Agaricomycetes > Boletales > Boletaceae > Boletus > Boletus eberwhitei. Next base: position 26,447 of record JBBPNO010000298.1, read on the forward strand.
GCGATACTTGCCTGACTGGTTCCCTGGAGGTGGATTCCACAAAGACGCAAGGCGATAGCGAAAACTGCTGAACGAGTTGGTGGACACACCATACAGGTTTGTGTTGGAGCATCTGGTATGTTTATTCTTCGAGTTCGCGACACTTGCTCGCTGAGTCCGTGTTAGGCAAAGGGCGATGCTACACCAACACTCATTTCGCGGGTGCTTCAGGATGGTGTTACTCCTGAGGAGGAAGAGATTTTGAAGTGGGCTTCTTTTTCCATGTATCTCGGTATGGACTCCAAGCATGCCTCTCGGGACAGTTGAGCTTACCCTGATTATAATTCTATGATTCATCAGGTGGATCAGACACCGTGAGTTGAAAATTTCGCAAACAAGAGAATCGCGTTGAAAGCCATGGTAACAGACACCCACTACAATATCTGCATTTTTCCTTGCCATGACAATATACCCCGATATTCTAAAAGTGGCCCAGGCCGAAGTAGATGCTGTCGTCGGGCAAGAGAGACTCCCGACCTTTGAGGATCGTGATTCGCTTCCGTACGTGAATGCCATCTGTATAGAACTCCTTCGGTGGCACGTGGTGGTTCCAACGCGTGTGTATCTTTACCCATGTGCATTCCTGGTCTGACCGGAATGTATGTGATGCTAGCTGCGCGTGTCACTACACAAAACGATATCTACGAGGGACATTTGATCCCCAAAGGGACCTGTCTTCTTCCCAATATATGGTTCGTGGCTTGTCGAGAGTAACATGGAATTGAGATCTCAGCCACTGAAATAGTCTGTATAGGTTTATCCTATCCGACCCAGAGACATATCCTGATCCAGATGTGTTCAACCCGGAGAGGTTCCTTGGTGAGGAACAGCAGCCTGACCCGCGTGAGGCGTGTTTCGGGTGGGGAAGGCGGTCGTGTCCAGGTGTGCACTTAGCAGAATCGACAATATTCATATGTGTTGCGATGGCGGTGGCGACGTTGGAAGTGTCGAGATGTGTCGAGAATGGTGTGGAGTTGGTACCGACGTATGATGTCACGGAGGGGGCCACACGGTGAGTATTGCTAACCCGTTCTGATGTGGATTTGCTAAAGACTGGTTTTGTAGTCATGTCAAGCCGTTCAAATGTAGTATCGTACCGCGATCTAAGCAGGCAGAGGATCTCCTTCAGGCATGATGTGTTTTGTCGGCACATTAGATATGATGGTGGTCCCCGACTCCCACAGTACTAGGGGTACGCCAGATTAAATGGTCGCTAACTTAACAGAGAGTTGCTTGATCACCGTGACGCCGGGCTTGGCTGCGAACGAACGATGCTGACCGTGATTCTACTTACGCGTGTTGCCATGAAAGCATTCTGGCATCAACACGAGGCACCGCGCTAGCGAAACCAATCGATTACGCTGGAGGGAATGACATGTGCCAACTATTATTTAATAAGGCGTCAACATGGACCATCCAACATTTTCGGTGTTGTATCCGTAATTGGATAGGCCTTCCATTCCTTCCGGCGCAATCACCGAACTTGGTGATGTAAGGGACGAATACCGAGACCATCTTTACCTCCCACAACGAATTGACCAGCATTGTACCAAGACATCTCGCCCATATTCCAAGTACTGTACCTCTGCAACCTCGATCGCTGCAGTGTCCACCTGTCGTTCAAGCGCTCCATGGCGCAATTTTACATGTCTGTGGATATGGACCGACCTGTCGTATTGTATCGTTGATCGATCATGTCAGTAGATTCGATAACGTGTCGCGTGAGCTTTCATTTTTTTCAAGGCACTGTATGATTTTCGATTTTTTGAAATTTCAATGCAGGTTTGGCAGTTTGGCACCATGTGTGTTGTGCAATATGGACACAGGCGAAAGTGGCACGGACATTCCCCTTCAGATTGCCAGTTGAACCACGCGCCCAACCACATCGACGACTTCCTACTGGACAGTTTTTGACAGTTGAAACTCATCGAAAGCGCCCTGTGGCGGCTACCTTACGTTTCCGATGTCACGCTCCGAGTCACTCACAACTACTGAGCACGACACGGCCGATTGCGACGATTGTGGCAAAGTGGTTGCGAAATACCTCCAGTGGCACACTGGCGACCAGCACCATCGATGGGCTAGAACGGACACTCACGCGAAACGTGTTTCAATAATCGAGGTGGCTTTCCATTCTCCACTTCACGCACGTAGACCATAAAGATAAGGATATTCATTGTCAAGACATCTCCGTACGTTTTGTAATTCCGGTCATGCGCGGATGTCCGTTTTGTTCGTCAACTGCGTTAGGACTCCATCAGGACCCGCTTAATCTAGATCAGCCATTCGCGCCGTTGCTGCGTCACACGTCCAAACGCAGGAATCGTATGGTATAAAGCCGTCTGTATTTCCATGAACGCACCATCGATCGTATCCTGCCGCTGTGCGACTCCATTGGGTTGTAATCATGGGGATTCGAGTACTTGATGTCTGCCTTGCTGGTTTGGCACTGTACCTCGTCCGACGACTTCTCTGGAAGAGGACTCCGCTTCCGCTTGGACCTCCTGGTTGGCCGCTCATTGGGAACCTGTTCGACCTTCCGATACATGCTCCGTATAAAACGCTCGGAGCTATGAGCGGAAAGTATGGCAAGTGCACACACACTCCTCACAAAGTACATACGTTGCTCATGCTACGCCAGGCCCTATCATATCCCTCAATGCAATGGGCACGCAATACATCGTGCTCAACTCCTTCAAGGCAACGAAAGACTTACTCGAGAAGGAGAGCGCCATCACATCGAACAGGCCCCACTTCACGATGTGCTGTGACCTTGTCGGGTGGGGTAAATCCACGACGTTTCTACAATATGGCGACACGTATCGAAAACATCGCAAGTTCTTTCATCAGCAAATTGGTACCAAGAGTAGCATAGAGGTGTTCTACCCTGCCCAAGAAGCTGAAGCGAGACAATTCCTACGCAACGTGCTGAAGAACACCGATGATCTCGTCGCTCAGAGTCACAGGTACGATACGGTGCCGTTGTACCCTTTGGGATCGTGCTAACGTGACAAATTTTGGGCAGAATGGCGGGCTCAGTGATCTTGAAGGTCTCGCACGGTTACACCGTCAAGGAAGGTGGTGATCCGCTCGTGGAGATGGCTAACAATGTCACGGACAATTTATCTATGATTGCTGCGCCAGGACGGTTTCTAGTGGACATGTTTCCGATCCGTACGTTCTCCGAGTTTTTTCGATCTCTTTCGGTCTCTTGAAGGGGGTTCACTAGTGCGATACATGCCTGACTGGTTCCCTGGAGGTGGTTTCCACAAAGATGCAAGGCGATGGCGAAAAATGCTGAGCGAGGCAGTGGACACACCATACAGGTTTGTGTTGGAACACCTGGTATGTTTATTCTTCGAGTTCGCGACACTTGTTCGCTGAGTCCGTGTTAGGCAAAGGGTGATGCTGCACCATCATTCATTTCACGGGTGCTTCAGGATGGTGTTACTCCTGAGGAGGAAGATATTTTGAAGTGGGCTTCGTTTGCCATGTATCTCGGTATGGATCCAAGGCATGGCTCTCGGGACAGTTGAGCTTACAATTCTATCATTTACATCTATCAGGCGGATCAGACACCGTGAGTTGATTTATTTCACAAACAAGAGGATTGCACTGAAAAGCGCAGTAACAGACGCCCATTGTAATATCTGCGTTTTTCCTTGCCATGACAATATATCCCGATATTCTAAAAGTGGCCCAGGCCGAAGTGGATGCTGTCGTCGGGCAAGAGAGACTCCCGACCTTTGAGGATCGTGATTCGCTTCCGTACGTGAATGCCATCTGTACAGAACTCCTCCGATGGCACGTGGTGGCTCCAACGGGTATGTATTTTCACCTATGTGCATTTCTGGTCTGACTAGAATATATGTGATGCTAGCTGCGCGTGTCACTACACAAGACAATATCTATGAGGGACATTTGATTCCTGAAGGGACGTGTCTTCTTCCCAATATATGGTTCGTGGCTTGTCGAGAGTAACACGGAATTGAGACTCCAGCTACTGAAATGGTTTCTGTAGGTTTATCCTATCTGACCCAGAGACATATCCCGATCCGGACGTGTTCAACCCGGAGAGGTTCCTTGGTGAGGAACAGCAGCCTGACCCGCGTGAGGCGTGTTTCGGGTGGGGAAGGCGGTCGTGTCCAGGTGTGCACTTAGCAGAATCGACA
>JBBPNO010000299.1:0-30641 GCA_038090915.1 Boletus eberwhitei
TCCACAATTCTGCGACATCTCGAGCAAGTCCTCTAGCGAACCGCTCGAGTCGCTTGCTGTGTGTAGTAACGCGCTGCGAGAATTGGTCCTCGCTGTCGAGAAAAGTACCACTGACACCTTCAAGCAGTCGAACTGCACACCAGAGGGCCGTGACAGCGGTGCGCGACTCGGAAGTGCGCCCAGTGCTGACAAACCACTCAATTGCATAAAGGCAGTTGTCACCGCTTGCACGACCTAATTCTCTGAGCATCCTCGCGAGAGCATCACTTGCGGACCTCGAGAGGACATTTTTGAATGAGACTTCAGGAAAAGTGATCCTCTCCGCTGACTCGGGGTCACCTTCCAGAAAGAGTTGTGCACCAGGTGTATGATGGACTGTGACAGGAGGAGTTCTGAACTCCAAAACTGAAAGTAAGGTCCAGCCCCATCGTTCGATGCCTCCGCTAGGACCGAGGAGAAGATTTAATCCTAACGAGAGAGACGAAAGTCCGAGACTTTTTGAAGCAGTGGATTGAGTTAGTCGACAGATTGCTTCCACCTGGCCAGCGATGTGTTCCACTTTCGAATCCGCCTGAGAGGCGATCCAACGAGGCAAAGAACTGAGACTATCTTTAGCAATCTGCGCCAGGGTCTGCAGTAGTAAATGGCGCGCCGAAACACCCGAGAGAAGGTCGAGGATGGAACTATTTGCGGACTCGGCAACCTGGGGATACGATGAATTGGACAGCGAAAGTAGCCACGAAAGTAAGAGAGGTTGTGACTGCGGAAGCGTCAATGCGGTTGTAGCCAAAATTTCTTTCGCCATGCTGGCTAGTGCAGTTAATGCAGAAGGTGTGGGATGATTGACCAACGGAGTGAGTGTATTCAACGCGATATGAAGCTGGGAGGCAGAAGCCCTTAGCCAGGAGGCGGTGCGGGTGACTAGGTAAGGCACCGACATCGTTGGCTGTAACTCTACCTCTGGTGCATCGTTGAAATGCGCAAAGTCTTCGAGATCGACCACACTGCGAATCGCCCCGTCTGCGATGCAAACGGCATCTCCGATAGAGAGCACCACTATCTTCTGTATTACGACAAGGGCCCCTGCAACAACTTCTCCATTGGCCCAGCTCTTGCTTTCCTGGGAGGCGAGGGCAATCCGTGTCATCGCACTGACAACACCTGGTAATATTGACGGAATGAAGCGAGTTGGAGCATAAACCCTGAGGATGATGTCCAATAATTGTAGAGAGAGGCGTTGCAAGGCCCGGTGAGGTGACTTGGCCGTCGACAGGAGGAAGTCCACAGTCTGCCCTATTACAGGCAAGAACCGCGTAGAGTGCGCATGCGCTTGAAATTGAGCGAGACGTTGTTGAGCGGAAGAACCTTGGGCCTCGAGTGGTGCCTCTGAATCTGCTCGTTCACGGAGAAGTGCAAACAGACATCGTGCGGCAGCCTCCTTGGTCTCATCACTTCGATCTTTGCCTTTGCCTTTCCCCTCGAGACCCCCGATGATGGAGCTGCACAACATAAATATCTGGCTCCAGACCTCCAGCTCGCCGGTCCGCCACCACGAACCACACAAGGTTGCGAGTACTCCGAGGAGCTTCTCCATTACTTGGTCAGGGATGTTGTTCGATGGATTCCGGCGTAAGATCGTGGATAGAGGGTAATATACATATGATGCGAGGTTAGCTGAGAGTGCTGATTCGGAGTGCTGCCCGAGAGTGGCCTCCAGGGCAGAGAGGAGCTGCAAGACAGCGGAGACATTTGGTGGTGCAAGTTGGGATTTCTCGAGCAAGGGTACACAAATTGGTTTGAGCTGAATGCGATCAATGCTCAGCAAGTCGACCATACAGACTCAAGTTTACCTTGTCAAAAAGGTTTTGACGTTCATCCTTCATGGGTGCCATGTAAGCCTGGTGCAACTAGTGGACGTCCGAGTTCAGGTTACACTTCTACTATACCGGAATGCCGCCGTGACTGGCCTGACTCATCTTTTTTAGCGACTTGACCCGTCCCCTTCTCCATGTTACGCTAACGGTAGTATTTATCTCCTTGATGGTCCTCCATTTTGAGATTTATTCACAAGCTTCGGATCCAACAGCCTGGTAATTCCATTGCCGGCTCGAAATCTGTCTGCGCAACCTCTTCCCGACCGACCATGCCCCTTGCGCCAGAGCGAATCCTCCTCCTGGATTCCTATGACTCCTTCACATTCAAGTAAGTCGCACATATAATTTCATGCTGTCCACTCTGAGTCCTTTCCCTTCCAGCCTTGCATCCCTCTGTCGCAAAGCAGTACCGTCCAGCCAGATCTACATCATCAAGAATGATGAACTAGCATTATCAGAACTACTACCTTTCCTTCACTATTTCACCGCCATTATCGTGGGTCCTGGTCCCGGATCTCCTGACGTAGCTGCGGATATTGGAGTTGTCAAGCATTTGTGGAAACTCGACGACCACCATCTGCTACCTATCTTTGGTGTATGTCTTGGGCTACAAAGTCTGGCCACGGAGTGTGGTGCAACAATCAAGAGGTTACCTGTCGTGAAGCATGGTCAAGTCTCCGTCGTGGAACACACGGGAACGGACATATTTAAAGCCGTCGGTATCGTGGAAGCTGTTCGTTATCATTCCCTCCATGCCCAGCTCAATGGAGTGGAAGATCTAGAGGTGCTCGCGTGGGCCTCTGATGATTTGGGGATTGAAAAAACGGTCATGGCTCTTAAACATACCAAGCATCCATTCTGGGCGGTACAATATCATCCCGAATCCGTTCTCACTCGAGGTGGAGGCGTTGAAATAATGACGAACTTTTGGCGCCTGGCCCGTTCCTGGAACGCTACCCGAGGTCGTCATATTCGCTCTTGGGACTCCACACCTGCGGCAAGGTTCGGCGCACCCTGGCCAAATCCACACCCGCCGCTCGCTGCTACCCACCCCTCACATCCGGGAACGGTTCTTACGTCCACTCTACATCTCCCAGGTGCGAACACAGTGGCTATCTGCGAACTTATCGGCGCAAAAGATGAATCATCTCCATTTGTGATGCTTGAATCCCTCGCCCAGCCTGGGCGATTTACTATCATTGGTTGTCTCCACTCATCTTCTCCTCGTATCACATATTCCATCGGCGATAGCCTCCTATCACTTCACATAGGCGACTCTGTTTCCCACATCCATCTAGAATCACACGATGTCTGGTCGTGGTTATCTTCGTTCATGAGTGAACGCAAAGCCTGCAATGGCTCGTACGACTTGCCCTTCTGGGGAGGCTTAATCGGCTATTTGTCTTACGAGCTTGGTGTTAAATCACTTGGTGTGCCCTCAACGGCAGCTCCCGCGGAAAAGCGTCATCCAGACGCGAATCTGGTATTTGTGGAACGTAGCATCGTCCTCGACAACAAGACGGATATTATTTATCTTCAATCTATTATAGACAGTGACGAAGAATGGCTTGCCGAAACGGCGGCAAGACTCAAACTCACCATCCCGAATTATACTACTCGTTCGTATAATGCCGTCCCTTCCTCAACGAAGGTGCGACCCGGTACAGCAACTGTCATCTTACCCGATAAAGAGCTATATATTTCTCGAATCAATATTGCAAAAGAATTTCTTTACGCAGGGGATTCCTACGAACTATGCCTCACAGCTAATACAAGAGTCGCTCTAAACGACCCTACCACTCACAAGGCTTCCCGACACACTTCTTCATGGGAACGTTACAAGCATCTTCGCGAATTGAATCCTGCCCCTCATTCCGGATTTCTTCGGTTACATCCTACAACATTGCTGGCATCATCGCCAGAACGTTTTCTTTCTTTTTCTCGCCCACCTGGATCAACGTTTCAGCTACGTCCCATCAAAGGCACCGTTCGAAAAGGACCTGGCATCACGCGTGCTGTAGCAGAACAAGCGCTTCGAGGTAGCGTGAAAGAAGTCGCGGAGAACCTGATGATAGTCGACCTCATACGTCACGATCTTCACAACGTCGTCGGTGAAGACGTTGAAGTAACTCAATTTTGCACCGTCGAGGAGTATAAGACCGTCTGGCAGCTCGTCAGCGTCATTCAAGGGAGACCTACTGAGGGTGCGGATGTCCTGGACAGTCGGTATGCTAATGGTGCCCTTGGTTGGGAGTTACTGAGGCGTAGCCTCCCACCTGGTAAGATCCTGCGATCACGCTCGTTCGCGTCGGATGAACCTCGCATTTATAGGTAGCATGACCGGAGCGCCTAAGAAGCGTAGTGTCGAAATCCTGCAGACCCTCGAGGACAACGAACGGAGCGTCTACTCCGGCGTATTTGGTTACTGGTGTGTAGGAGGTGGTGGAGACTGGTCGGTTACCATTCGGAGTTGCTTCAAATACGACGATCGGTACAACCAAATGTCCGAACCTTCCTCTCCAACGACTGCAGAGTCAACCACCGATTCTAACGTAGAAGAGTGGGTTATGGGTGCTGGTGGTGCCATCACAGCGCTCTCGGACCCTCAGGCGGAATGGGATGAGATGACGGTTAAGCTTCAGAGTGTCCTCCGCGTCTTTGGGATTGCGATTCCCCGTGGAAACTGATTGTGTTTCGTCAACTCGTCGCATACGCTAATAATAATTGAATTCAACTTCAACTACACGCTGGAAAGCTACGAGGGACGTTGTACTACGCATGATGGGGGAATATGAATTTCACCATGGTCGTCATCAGGCCATAAGGGCTATATGTTTGAGTTCGCTGCGATACTTTCTCAGTCGAAAGTTTCGGCGAAGAGTACAAAGCGCTTACTTCTGGACCTGTTGTCCCACTTTCATGGGAGGATACAAACTCGCAATTTCTGCGTCAGGCACGGTTTCGACCATTTTTGAGCGCTCTATCAACGGCGGTAGAGGGGAGAGGTCGTAATCAGAAGAAAGGTGCCAGAAGAAGGTCGATGAGACTCTGATAAGAGGCCGATCTGGATGAGTTAGCTTGCGTTTCGCAATGATCTGAAAAGGGAGCGTGTCAAGCGCAGAACAAGTCATGTGTCTGCACACGACTCACATTGACAGTCGCTTCGTTCACGACCACTTCATGGAAGCCAGCCTTGATGAGACCTCCAGTGAGATGCTCGATCTGCTTCCCTGCTTGTACGAGAAGGAAGCGACCAGTTGGCGGAAATCTGACGGGAATACGCTTTCCAGTATTCCGCGCCCAAATATGGAGGCCTGGGTATCGCGAGCGACCGTGGATAGTGAGGCAATTGAGATCTGTATGAAATCCTGCCAAAATGGTATCTTTCTCGCCGTATTTAGTGAGATCAGAAGCGGTTGGACCAAGTAAATGCGGTCTGTGTGGGTACAGTCAGGGTGTAGTCTCGCAAAGGATGGATGTACACTTGCCCGTATTTCCCTGCCTCCTTGATACTGTCTCGAGGGAGTCCAAGGCCGATCGCTGCCATCTCCGCAATATTCTCGACGCTTGACGGAAAGCCCACGTGAGTGACAATAGGAGTGGAAAGAGAGTGCCATACGCATTCTTCATAGACCTGCCCCACTTCTCCATGGTGGGCTGCCAGATGTCCTTGAAGACAGTGGCTTGAGGAATAACGTTAGGTGCATTGAGCGCTGGGTATTGTGTCTCATATGGGGGCGGGGTGCCCATTTTCCAAAAGAAACGACATTTAGGATCCGGTTGGTGACCAGAGATGTCCAAAGGTCTTTCAGCAGGATCGAGGCGAGCGATGATGTCAAGGCAGGGTTGATGAACGGCACACTTTGGCTTCTCGGTGTTCTCGAGGGTAACCCCGACCTGATACGAAATCTCAGGGCGTTCGTCCTTTGCGAGTTCCTGGAGTGGTTGCGCAAAGTAGTCCTCGACGAGATCGAGAAAGATGTTATTGTCCTCTTCTGACACGCGAGAGTCATGGAGGAGGAGAGCGCCGTACGTTATGAGAGCGTTGGCAGCCTGATGGCGGAGTGCGCCTTTGCAAGATTGGACGGAAAGCTTGGCGTGCGTACCTTTTTGCATTCTTGCTGTACTCGCTCGGAGCTGTGGTGCTCTGAGAGAAAGAGGTCAAGGTCGATGACTGGCAGCGTTTCTGAAAGATTGGACATGATCAGGAAGGTTGGGCTATCGTACACCACGCGGTCCGTACCCTCGGCACGTGCCGCCACATTTCTACCTCACCCCACCATCTCCCAGCGAATAACTCACCATGTTGAAGGTTGGTACTGCTACCAGAGACCGGCCCTATGACTGATCTATCACACAGATCCTTAGCATGAAGAAGAATGAGGACGCGGCGGCGAAGAAGAAGCCAAAGACCAGCGCCGCACAGATACGTGTACAGAAAGGTCTGTCCAGCCTCTCCCAATGGTTGCCCTGATGCCCTGTGGACCTCGCCAATGTACCAGACCTGACCGAGCTCGACCTACCACCGACCATGAAGACGCATTTCTCCGACCCAGCTGATCTCCTGAACTTCACGCTCACCATTGCACCCGATGAAGGTTCGGGAACATGTGCTCTCTCTATCTCTGACATCTACTACCAGTCAATACAGGAATGTATCGGGGCGGAGCATTCGTTTTCTCGTTTACGATCAACAACAACTATCCCCATGAGCCACCAAAGGTCAAGTGTACGCAAACAGTACGCGTTTCTCAGTGTATTCAGATCACGAAGTGCTGATCGCCATCAAGATATACCATCCTAACGTAGATTTAGAGGGCAATGTCTGCTTGAACATTCTTCGAGAAGACTGGAAGCCAGTGCTGAATCTGAACTCGGTGATGGTCGGACTACAGTATCTGTTCCTGGAGCCAAACGCGGATGACCCATTGAACAAAGGTAGAAAGGCATATCAGTTTGCGTAGTTTTGTTTGCTGACGAGGTTGCAGAGGCTGCAGAAGAGCTACGGAAGAACCGGGATATGTTCATCCAGAACGTCAAGTCTTCCATGCGGGGTGTGCATATCAAGGGTGTGCAATACGCGAAAGTACTCGTACAATAGCACTTGCGCATTCGAGGATGATTGGAGTAGCCACGTTCACTACGGCACACGCTAGATCACACTTTGATGCTGAGTGGTACAAGAGAGGACTTTGTATTAAATATAATTGCTGCAGTGAGAGTTGTGAATTAACTACCCCTATATGTGGTGAATGAGTACGGGCTGATCAAGAGGGGAATATGGTAATGCTCGTCTGGATTTTCGACTCGGAAGGGGATCTATGGGATGGTTGATGGTCAGCAAGGCAGAGACATGTGTCCACTGGGTTGATGACCTCGATCCAGGGATAAAAACACTTTCTGCCAGTCTTTTCAAAATACTCTTGCGGCTTGAAAACGATCTTGTATATGCCAGCGGCGATCTGGAAATGAGGTGCTTGTTTTGCCCCCTCGGAATCGCGTGGGGGGAGGAGCGCCATGCAGCGACCGTCGACATCGGTAACACTGAAGAGCGGAATGGTCAACGACAGACCTCGAGAAAGAACAAGGACTGAACTGCTGAGAAACAGGATCGAATATGCCGAAATCACCACCATTGCGAAAAACCTGGAGATTGACATGAACGCCCTCAGCAGGCTTTCCAAGAGAAACGTCGAGGACTGTCATTGTCAGTGAGCACGGTCGACGACGATGCCGATGATGAGCTTACCATGACAAGTGATGGGTCCTTTCATCTTTCATTATCCAGCTTCACTAATTACTTGCCAGTATATATAGCGCGAAAGAATTAATTAAATTATGTAATTCGGGTTTTGATATCTGCAGTGACATCTAGTCACGTGAAACATTCACACGTGACCGATGATATCCTTTCACTTCCGCAATCCGATCCGATCGACAACAGACATGACCGAGTCGTCGTCGCCACCGTTGGGCAAATATCTTGCATCGTCCGGTGTGTCTTTTGTTCTCATTCTGCCTCTTTTTTCTCACCAGCTTTTATAGACAAGAAAACAAGGGACAAGGCGGTCAAACACCTCGCCTTGTTCCTCTCCAATCCCGAAAATAATGCCCTCCCAGAAACTGAGATCGCCAAGTTGTGGAAAGGATTGTTCTACTGCAAGCCCTCTTTCTCATATCCCATCTGTCACCTCATGTATATCTCAGGTTTTTGGATGTCTGACAAGCACCGCGTGCAGCAGGACCTTGCCCAGGAGTTGGCCGAACTTCTCCTGACGATCACCAGTATCTCGTCCTCACTAAGTTTCCTCGAGGGCTTCTGGATCACCACAGTCAGGGAGTGGAACGGAATAGACCGCCTACGGTATGTACTGCACGCGTTTCCTATCCTGCTTGCCGTTCAATCTTCTCCAAGAATGGACAAGTACTACATGCTCGTCCGACGGTTTCTCAATGCTACCTTCAGGCTCCTCATACGAGCTAAATGGGACCCCTCCGCTCTTCAGGTCTATACCTCTATACTTACAAATACAGGTGGCCCACTCTGGTAAGTCTCTTTCCTGAACCTTCTCCCCAATTGATTAAGATGTTGCCCCAGCCCCACCGATGTACGAGTGCCAGCTGGCCTTACCTTCCATCTGGCGGAAATATACCTAGAAGAACTGGAAAAGGCTCTGTCTGCTTCCAACTTACCCGTTTCCGTACCCATCCTCGCAGTATTGTCCCCGTTCATATCCTTCGCTGCCCATACGCCGTCAAACACGACGTATAAACATATTGAGGTATCGTTGTTTAGGCCACTACTCACCGCATTGCGGCCACGAACATCAAATCCTCACAAGCGGCCACAATTGTCTGGCCTTGAGTATCCCATAATCCTCTCGAATGCCTGTGCAGATGCACCTTGCACAGACGGTACAATGCTCCACAGCACATTACGAGAAGTTATTTTGCAAGAACTATTCGCCGTTGCGAGCGCCGAGGACACCAGAGATACAAATCGAAGAAAAATGTATGCATTGTATAAAACTGCAGCAGAGGATGATGAAGATAGTGTAGGGTGACAACTGCAATGCATTCGCTGGTTTGTGCAACGCGTAGCTATAGGTCCGGTAATTCACGTTGTGTCAATCTCCTCCACGTCGTCTCCCTCCACCATTCATCCATGCTTTCAATTCGATCCCAGAGCGTCTCCTCGTCAACTCCATATATCTCGTATTTCCCGCCGTCAAGAGCACGGCCGTCGCGTTTAGCCACCTGAATGGCGGCTCTATTCTTGCCACTGAGATAGGGTATCACATCCTAGTCAGTATGCAATGTTGAATTTGTATCTTGACTCACTTGAGAAGGTCAAGAAGCTCTTGTCGCTCAGGGAAAAACAATCGTGGCTCTAAAACTGCTAGAACAGCGAGTGCCGCGCGGAACAGAAACGAATCGCCCTCAAGCATCACTACATCCCATAATCTGGCGCATGCCTCGAATGGCAAATGATCCAGAAACAGCGGTATTAGCCAGTTGGGGAGATATGCAGCTGGTGATATTTGGTGCTGTTTGAAGTTGAAGTATACTGAGTTCAGGTAAACCTCTCAGTCGCCAAAATACATATGCGCAGGAAGATATCACTCACTCTTTGGCATACTGTCTGCCAGCAAAGTGTCAAAAATCCTCCACCCCAAGTTAGACATCGTACAAAGCGTGGTGTCACGGAACTCTCACCGATAATATGCCTCAACCTGGGTGCTGTAGTTCAGTCAGACTGTGTCGTTCCCCATTAATCTGACTCACGTCTTCTTTTGTGTTCGTGTCCCCATAAAAGGATCTTAAACAATGTCTTTCTAGTAGATTTCTCATAACTACGAAGCCTTGTGGTGCGGACATGCTGATAAGGATCATAGCAGCTATCCTTGATATTCCAGGAGTATATCCCAGGCCTTCATCCGCACGCGAGACAACCCATGCGCAAAGCATATCCTTCAAGTCTTGGTAGAGAGCGCCACTTTGTGGGTGAAAAATATGGAGAGCAGGGAGTGTGACAAGTATATCTTCTTCGATCGCTTCGAGTGTTTCTGCAGGGAAGACACCTGAAGATAGGGCCCTTTTTGCGCGCGAGAGACAGGTGCGGTAATTATCTAAAGATTGCATGAATTGGGTCAGAATTACCCGTCCTTTGATGATTGATGTACCTTTGCTGAGAGTCAATGCATTGCCTGCGGCACGTTCCCACATCGAGGCACGTAGTTTTGTAGGAATTCCATTCCACCACAGTTTGCGAAGGCCAGGATCTCGATGTACGACACGCCAGTCCGGGGCTATCACCTTCTCCCATACATGAATGGATTGCTCGATTCGGAGTTCGCGAGCTAACCTGCGTTCTTGTAGAGCCTTTCGCCGTTTTTCCTCTGTATATCCCGATTTAGTGTGAAGACATAGCGGTGAGTTGAAACATGTCACCTGCCGCCCGACTCCGCTCCATCATAGCTTCCCAATCAGCGAGATGCTTTAGATCTTCTTGTCGATTCTTTGGGGGAAGAAAGTGTGGTCGTGTTTTGCTCAACACCTTCTGAAATGTAGTTGGTCCAGTTGAACGGGACGGTCTGTGACCTTGAGGTGGTGAGACTGACGCCTGAACATTGGGAAGCGAGGAAGAAGCGGCCGTTGTTGGCAAATCTAGTGCTGATGGCGCAGGACTGGGAACTTCAGGATAGTGTGTCCCATTAGATGCTGCAGTGCTGTCTCCAGTCTGTGTTATGACAGAGATGTATCTTGATGGCGGCTGAGAGACGTCAATGTGCACTGTAGGATAAGTGGGTTGCTCCCTGTTGTCGTCTTTTTCGTGCAACACGTTAACGTGATGGACCGCCTGTTTCTCGGGTTCCGATATTGGGATTTTCGAGAGGTCGTGTGGTGACTTTTGCTCGACGGGTGTATGTGACTGCGAGGCGCACGACGCAAAGCTGGCCGAGTCCGACTTGGTGCCGGAAGTGCTGTCGTCCAAACGAAGTGTTGATATGGAGGTGTCGAGTTCGTCCACCGAGCTGGTCTCTGTCGCTTGATCCACGGTGGGCCGGTGTTCTTGCTCAGCAAGATGTTCACGAGCAGCTGCAGAACTGAACTCCAAGGACTGATCATCGCCGTCGGCGAACGCGTCGTCCAGGGCGAGTTGCATCTGCAATCCTTTACCTGGTTGCCGCTCCAACATTCTGGGGGGGGGGGGTCAGTGGTAGACGTGGAAACGAATGTCTCTTGGTCACCGCCAGCCCCGTCACGGACCGGAAGTGTCGGTGGCTGTGACGAGGTCCGTTGACCAAAATGTTGACGATTGCCTTCATAGACTCGTCCTTCAAATGATCGCAGAGGTCCTGCTCGTCCTCGCCGGCCATTCCTCGTCGCTATTCACCTCCGACTATCACCTACATCCCGCCTTTCGTTCTCTCCTGCACCCCGGTGAGGAACAATGTCTCCAAGTGCTCGGCCAGATCGCCCTTCGATACCGCAAAATCAAAAAGGCATGCGAAACGCTTTCGCGTTCGCGTTCGAGATACGTCTGCGCGTTGTCAGCGACACTCAACCAGATCCTCAAAGACGACTACGAAAGTCTGGTCGTAGACACCGAGGCTAAAATCCTCCGCCGTGACCCAGAGCTCGTCGGCCAGGGATTTTTCGTCCCACTCGCCGCGGTGCGTGCAACCTTTGCAGAATGGGATGCGCCGCTCGCCGCACTCGAGTCCTTGATGACACAGCTCGAGTGTGAAGATCAGTGGCAACCCGGTCCACTGGTCGACATGCTGCTCACCCGCTCAAAGACGGGCATACATCGCATCTCCCAGATCATGTCTTCACTGGCAGTCGCGGTTCAACGTACGTGGCGCGGGCAGCTGGCTGCGTTCTTGGTCCATGGGTCTCTATCATCCGTCGATCCTCTGGCGTCAGACAGCTTTGCACTTCTTGAAGGATCGATGCCCTCGTGTGTATCTCATCAATCACGCGAATCTATCATCTATGTCGGGCGAGCCATCGCAACGGTAAAAAAGAAGAAATGGGAAAGTCAGATTCCACGAGAACAGGCCCTACAACATGCCAATTTGCTAGACACCGTGCTGCCTGAAGACCAGTACAGATTTGACCGGATCATTTCTCAAATCCGGACGAACGTCAGCGAATGGCTATGGCTAAATGTCCTCACACGCAAGGACGTAGAAGAATCCGTCGTGTCACTGTAAGCGCGTCACAGCTCAGGATCATGTTAGTGCTCACTCTTCGCAGAGCAAACTACTTCCTTTTGCGCAACGGGGAGTTCAGCCTAGCCCTCATACAAGACATTGAACACCTCAAGATATCCCGCTTAACCACGCGTTCCGGCAGCACTTCTATGATCAAGGAACAAGATCTGAACCTTGCCCTCCTCAGAGCATCTCTGGGGACGACAGCTCAACATGACCCGTCCTTGTCGCACCTCAAATTTCAATTGCCTTCAGGGCCAATTCGGCCTCTACTCCCTTCTTTCGGCGACAAGGTGCTTACATCGTCGACGACCAGTAATCTTGGGGAGGCCACTTCTTTTGATGACCTCCTTCTTGGGACTACTCTCATCCTCACGTACACCGTAGCTTGGCCCCTTGACCTTTTCCTTCACCCTTCGGATCTGCAGATTTACTCCGCGTTGTTCAACTATTTATCATCATTGCGCAAAACGCACACTCGTATTCATACGTGCTGGACATCGTTATCCAATGCTCAGCGAGCTCGACGCAGATGGACAGGCCTCGGAGAGGGTGGCACTACAGAGGACCTCGAGGTGCGAAAACAACTGCTTCGTTGCGGTTGGGGAGTCGTCAGGGACATGGGATGGTTTCTTGACAGTCTGTTGGGGTATGTCATGGTGGATGTTGTCGACGAGGAGTTCAGGCGGTTCAGAGAGCTACTGAACAGACCTCAGCGTGCACGATCCGAGAGCGTTGGTCGGAAGGCTTCACAAAGCGGCGGCGGCGTAGATGCGGGAACGAACACTGATCGGACATATCTCGACTTTACGACACTTCGGAACCTCCATACCACATACCTAGAGCGTCTCGTGACGGGATGCTTGCTTTCCCATCCCACTCTCGCTGCAATCCTCCGACCTATATTTGAGGTCTGCGAACGGTTCGTGGCGCAGGTTGAGCGATGGGGTGGAGATGTGCTTCCAGCTTTACTGTTTGAAGGCAGTCTCGCAGCCGGAAATGACAAGGTAGGTGTGATGGTCCAGGAGCGACTGCAGGGGGTCTCGGAGATCAACAAGGTGAGCATCGCGTGCGCCGATAATGCACCGCTCTGAGCGATCTACAGAGTCTACATACACTCCTAGATTCGTTCTACGAACAGCTGTCGCTCTCGACTTCACAGCAGCCGTTTACTGCAACGGGAGATGCGTCCAAGTCGATTCTGATGACGAGCACGGGAAACCAGACGGTGTTTCAGCGGACGTTTGTGAGAGGAAAGGGATTTGAATGGAACGGGGAAGTGCGACGGCATGTGGAGCGACTGCTGCTTCGGTTGGACTTGAATGGGTCGTTTTCGAGGCGGAGGACATCGGATGGAGAGATGGAGGGATATTAGTCGGTTGGTTGTACTGTTTAGCTTGCATTTCCGTGCGAATCGAGTTCAAGTTGCGC
Source organism: Boletus eberwhitei (assembly GCA_038090915.1). NCBI lineage: Eukaryota > Fungi > Basidiomycota > Agaricomycetes > Boletales > Boletaceae > Boletus > Boletus eberwhitei. The sequence continues at coordinate 13,526 of JBBPNO010000299.1, forward strand.
CAGTACGGATATGACCGGTTCATCAATCGCTGCTCTGCGACTCTCCCAACACCTCCGCCATTTCTCATCAAGAGCGTCCATGGCAGCCCGTATGTCGTTCCCCCTGCAAATCCTCAAATTCCTTCTCACAACTCTACAGAATACACCCCTCGTCTCATCGGTGCACCCAACACCCTCGGTGCGCCCTCTCGTCGTCGCGAGACCTCATGATCACTGATTAGTTACTCGGATTATCAGATCACAGAGTCTTCATTGAACGAAACGGCCAAGTACTTTCTTCTTTCCATGACATCCCGCTTTTCGCCGACAGGAACAATGGCGTCCTCAACATGATCGTCGAGGTCCCCCGCTGGACCAACGCCAAGATGGAAATATCCAAGGAGGAGGCTTTCAACCCTATCAAACAGGACATCAAAAAGGGCCGCCTGCGTTTTGTCCGCAACTGCTTCCCCCACCATGGTTACATCTGGAACTATGGCGCTTTCCCTCAGGTGTGCTTTGGGAGCCATGTCAGCCATTCCATCGCCGCTGATCATTAATAGACCTGGGAGGACCCGAATAACACTCATGCAGAGACCAAGGCCAAGGGTGACAATGACCCGCTCGACGTCTGCGAGATTGGCGAGCAGGTCGGTTACACCGGTCAGGTGAAGCAGGTCAAGGTCCTCGGCATCATGGCCTTGCTTGACGAAGGCGAGACAGACTGGAAAGTCATCGTCGTCGATATCCATGATCCCCTCGCTCCAAAGCTTAACGACATCGAAGACGTCGAGCGTCACCTTCCCGGTCTGATCAGGGCTACCAACGAGTGGTTCAGGTAGTTTTCACTTTCCCCCCGAGGTTCAGGGTGCGTCTGCTGACGGATGAACATAGGATCTACAAGATTCCCGATGGCAAGGGCGAGAACGCCTTTGCTTTCTCCGGAGAAGCCAAGAACAAAAAGTACGCAACTGAGATCATCCACGAATGTCACGAGGCATGGCGCCGCCTTGTTGTTGGCGAAACCCCTGCCAAGACCGTTTCATATGACCTCTCGATGTGCGTTCATTCCAGTTTGGTTACGACCCAATGTGGACTTACTCCAAACTCGCCTAGTCGTAGCCTCACAGTTCAGGGCCCTGGCTTGACCGAGCCTCACGATCCTGTCTACACCTCCATCCCTCCCGATTCGAGGCAGTCCCCTGCTCCCATTGATCCGTCAAGTGAGTTTGATGCTTGCATGTCGTTGGCTAACTCTAACGACATTCCAGTCTCCAAGTGGTTCTACATCTCATCTGTTCAGGTGTAGAGTCATTGTGAGCCTTTGTGGACACTTGTAGAAAAAAACAGTCATTTGTAATCCCAAGTGATTCGGTCCCGCAAGGAAAGGTGTGAACGTGGTATGTGAATTGAGTATTGAACTAGAGCTACAAGTGCACCAATATGCAAGGATCAAGCAATGTTCTAAGGCACCTCAGTGTCTTGGCTTTTCAAAACCTTCCTGCAACGATGGATATCGACAATAACGGTCTGAGATGGATGTCACTGTCCATGTGCCTGTCGAACAGTCGTCAATAGACTGAAATTCCATGTATTGGCTCAAGTATACCTTCGAGTGCTGAAAAGACGGAATATTCATGCGTCATAACGCCCGAGACTGTGTGGGTCTCGAGGACCTTGCCAGGCTTTCCTCCCTTCTTAGGACTGGGCTCTGCACGTTGATATGTGAAACTGAAGGGTGGTTCCCCAATCAGTGTGAACAATATCTCGGCTTGATCACCTGCGAGCGAGGGTGAACATTCATTCGACTCTCAGGGCAATAGTAACCATACCCTCATGTATATCTTGGTATATGCGCTTTCCGTGACCTACTAGGGCCGACGGTAACGAGTGGATGTTCATGCGCAGGTTGGCAATAGCGGCTTTACACATCTTTTGTTGGTGAGCGACAGAGCTAACGATAAACTCGCCACTCTGGTGCTGAACGATCGACCATGGCGACGTTTTCGCTTCCTGCGTATAGGATTTTCCATTGACTCGGTATCTACCGGACCGTAAGCAACGTTTGTGAGCGTCATGTACATGGCGACTCACCCAATTGTCCAGGGTGGTGTCCCCTCCAGCTGGAACTGAGTTACATCATCCACACAGAAATCCTTCTTCTTGTCCAGGGGGATGATAGCAGCCGTTTCGGCAACATCAATCCAGATCGAACGCCGCAAAGGGTCAAGTTCCGCTTGCTCACATTGTGAAGAATCGTGTATGGTTTCGATCGTCACTTGGTAGGGTCCAATGGATGTGAAGTGGTATGATGGTATGTCCAACTTCCAAACCTTGTCGCGCACTTCCACGGTCTCAAGCCGTACCTTGCTAGCAGCAAGGTTTTTGATTGATAGATGGAGCTGGAATGGAGGTGTACCCTCGAGTAGGATCGTACCGTCGGATGACGTTGGATCTCGAGAACTAAGGACATCACTGAGGCAAAAAGACATGCGGTTGTCGTTCTTAAACTTTGCAGAGGGCTTAGGAAGGACTTCTTGCTCAAAGACCAGCCGCTCTGAGCGTGGAATCACGGCACTCTTGTGTTTGTGGAGCGGGTATGCCGTATCTCCGACTTGCTTCACTTCATAGTATTTGCGCCCGGAACTAGACGTATGGAGTTGGAAACGTGTTCGTGGCTGGATACTGCTGAAAGTCGGCTGGTCCAAAACGATCGTACCAACTCCTGATTCGTCCTTCATTGCGATGTTGTACATAATTTGGAAAGGAGGGCGACCTGCCGGGGAATGATCACGGTTAAATCAAATGCAACCGTTTGCCCACATACCTCGTAGATCCAGTTCAACATGATCATCGTGACCTTGGCAAATTGGCGGAAGTATATGAGAACGATTATATGCCTCAAATGTCGACGGCGTTTGCGGGTCCAGTCTGGCAGACGGACGAGGTACCCAATCCACATAATATCCATTTTCTTCGGTGATGACGAAGCCTGGACATTGTGAGTCCGATACCTGGCAGGACGAATCAAAGCTAGCGCTTCGCAATAGGGAGTACACTTACCTCGAGAAGCTCGTACAACCCCTTGCTTTTGACACGAATATAGTCGTTTGGAGAACGCAGAGTTACACTCTGAACAGACTCGGGCTCTTCGGCACGGCGGTACTTGACGGTCCATGGCTGTTTTGACAACATCAACACCACACATAAAGCTTCGTGAAGGTGGACGTACCCCATCCCCCGTAAGCCGCAAAGGTAATTGGGTTTCGTCGTCCTCCAGGATCGTAACCTGTCTGATACCGTTCTTGATGTAAAATTTGGCTGTGGGCTAAACAAACCACAGGCACCTTAAAAACAACCAGTGCTGCTTAAAAACCAGTGACATACCTTGACCCTGCGGACATTCACAGAAACGCCAGGCACGGAGATAGAACGTTTACATCCATAAGAATCCTCGACGCTCACTTCAAAGGTGATGAGTGACATTTCGGCTATAAGACTCGTGAAGGCTTACCTAGAGCCACATCAAAGTTTCCACCTTCCTTGTCTATTTTAGATGGGATAGGCACTTGTATACGCGTAGGCGATGACTTTATGTCGTGAATCTCCAGGCGATCAGTAGTGCGAGGGCCGACAATATCCAATTCTAGATTCCATGGTGCTGTTCCCTGGGGACAGTATTTTACCAATGATTCCATGAAAACCATCTAGTGACTTACTCGAAGGTCCACTTCAATGTCAACCATATTCCCAGAACAGCTGTTTACCATGCGCTTGGAACGTCCATTGCCAGCGGTTGGAACAAAGTCAGCAGCCGCTAGGGGGTGGACAACCTGGTCAATGCTTGGACCTTTGAGCTCCACTTTCTTGTAGTTTGCATCGCTCAGGTGTAGGAATGTATAGAAGTAGTGACCGCTATGTTCGGGTTGCAATGTAAGTTCGCCTCGTGAGCTTGTGAAGGTCTTGAAGAGGTCACGTGGATCTTCCTTGTCTCGTTGTGTGCTATAGTACACCTGGAAGGGAGGGGTCCCGTGAAATATGAGAGAAGCTGAAACGCCAGTGTCACCGGAACTTTGGGCAATGATCAGTGGATTACACGGGACAGACGAAGCGCACTGACCATTCGTGAATTCGCTTCCATTCAATCTCGGCCGTTGGCATAGGTTTTTCTACGACCTTACACGTCTCTGGGGAGAGGACATCACCCTCGCACCACTGTGGGATCTTGAGTAAGTGTTTTTTTTTGTGGAGATCAGGTATGTACCTTGCCCCTAATTCCGAGGATTGTGTACTCTCCTGCGGCACTAGCACTGAAACTGAGAGAGGATTGCTCAGTTTGAAGTGTGTCCTGCCACGGTTTGACAGATCTGCCACGGCTTTTGCCATCCTCCGATGGGTCAAACTTGATGTCGATGTTCCATGGAGCATCTAATGGATCCGAATCGGTCACTTGGAGAGACAGGAGCGCATCTGAACCAAAAAGCAGAGAAACAGGGTTTCCTGGACCACAGTTCCGGAAAGAAATGTTGGGGCGTCGAAGAATGTTCAGCGACCGCGCCGTCTTCGAATTCAAGGACACTTCGCCCTGGAGGGTTTCACTAGTGACACCTTGATCGAGTGGGACAATGTTACCCATGCCGTCAATGACACTCTCCAAAACGAATGTGACTCTCCCTAAGGACTCCACCGAGAATGAGAGAGGAACTTTAAGTATTTGAGGTGCCTTTGAGGATGTTCTCGCAATGTTGCGTGAATCTGCATGCGAACGGGATGCTGGGTTGTTGTCTTCTATGCCTTCAACCAGGAAACTTTCCTTTTTCCCATCGACATACTTAGACCAACGGAGGCTGAGAGGTGGTATCCCGCGGATATCGATGGTCAGGTCGACACCTGAAGTGTCTCCTTGACAGCGAACGGCATTGGCTGGTTGGGTAATGAAATCGTCCGTATAGTATGCGGTAGGACATGGGACAACCGTAACTTCAAGGGGGTGAGCAAGTCGAGCAGCCACGCCGGAGCTATCCAGTATTCTCTCCAATCGGATAGTGCCCGGTTTGGATACGCGTATATGGGCCAGCGACTGAGTCTTTTGCAACTGAGAATCAGAGGATGGGGTCTCGTCTTCGTCATCTTCATACTCGTCGTCAGTGGAATGAGCGCGAACTGACTGAAGGCCCTCGAGTCGAGCCTGTTCAATTGCTTTGAGGTCTTTTCCGCTGAGTTCGATATGGTCTATGCGACCAGTGCCAGACTGGCCCTCGATGTAAGTCAAGGGCGTAAAAGAGTACCGGACATTTGCCGGGGTGGTGTTGTTGACGAGAATTGGGATGAGCACGGAGTGTGAAGGTGGCGACAGGCAGAAGGTGAGTGCGTCAGGGTTAAGATGTGCGGTACTGATTGGCGACATGCGAACTGTGTGTTGACCAAGCAAGTGCTGGTCTCCGCGGGGAACGTCTGAGAAAAATGAAAGGAGACCAGAGGGTGAAAATACGTCAGCGATGCGGAACTCTTCGGGGGTTGCAGGCAAGTCGGGACGTTCTGCAAAGCAGGTGAGGGCATTCTTGGGAGAAGTAGAAAGGAAGCTACTTTGTATCCCTTGATATCCACCTGAAGTGGGAGCGCTTGAGCCAAGATGTAGACTTATGGCACCAAACAACAAGCCATCGAGGAACCAGATGGAGAGGATTTGGAGGACGACAATGGCCTTGCCGTAGGTGAGGCGTGGTATTCGAAGCTGAGAGAGGAGGGCGACATATGCAAAGTCGAGATAAAACCACTTTTTGCCATAGGCATAGGAGCTCGGATCACCCGAAGCAAACAGGCTTTGGACAATGTCGAATGCCTTGATAGCCTTGTAAAGCTGTGAGCGGCGAGAAGGGACGTGGTGGGGAATGGACTGACCTGCAATAGACAGCCGAGACTGAGATAATAGAGACGCTGGGAGGGCACGTCGACGAAACGCTCTGGTATGAGCGGACGCGTCTCTGAACCCATGAGGAAGAGGAGGAGAAAGAGTGAGCCACGTGATCGGACAATGTATACATGTGCCCTACATATCGAGCCGATCGCGACTTGGACATGAACAACATCCCAGCACTCCCCCCCATCGAGGGTGATCTCCTCCTCGATGTCTTCACCCGTCAATCCCACAGAAATAGCTCATCACCCCCAGACAACACAGAGCATGGCGGCGCAGAGCGTCTTGCTGAGCTCGGCCACACCGTGCTCAGCATGCTCATCATGTACATCTTGTTTCAACGAACACCCTTCCTCTCCGCAATAGATCTCTCCGTATGTTGCAGATCCTAACAACGCCATGCACACTTCATGTCCTCATTACCTTGCCACAGGAAAAGCACAGAGAATTAATGAACGACGATCAAATCAAACACTGGCTTGCTTGTTACAATTTAAAGTCCAGGGTGAGGGGCCTCGAGGATCGATCCAGGCTCGACGACCAGATCGTAAGATATCTCCCTTTGCTGCTTAAAAACGTCATTCATCTTCAGTAGGAAGAGCGACTCCTCTTTAGCTCCTATGTAGGAGCGGTATATGTACAGAGAGGACTCCCGCCACTCCTCACCTGGATCAGTCGTCTAGTAAACCCCGAATCAGAACCCCTCGCGGCACCAGGAAGCAGCACTGCTGCGGTCCCCCCACCCCCGCCTCCTTACACTTCAACCACTGCACCAGCGCCTGCCACCACCGCTACTGCACCCATGCCAGCTCCCCCACCAACTGGAGCACCACAGGTCAATACATTGGCTTTGTTTAACCAGACATGCTCCCAGCGCGGCCTTACCATCAATTGGGAGACTGAGTCCGAAGGACCTGCCCATCAACCTCGCTGGGCAGTCAAGTGTTACGGTGAGCGCCTATTTAACTCCTTGACCATGACTCATGTCACTCGCAGTCAATAGCCAGCTCAAAGGCACTGGGACAGGCAGGAACCAGAAATTGGCAAAGGAAGAAGCAGCCCGTCAGGCATTCCAGTCGTTGGGTTGGGGAAGTAAGCGCTTCTAGCCTATCATACCTCGTCATGGTATTCAGGCCACGATTGTAGATTTTCAATAGACTGGTCGTCCAATAAGTGATGAAACACATCGCAGTATCAACTAACTCACTGTAAAATGTACTTGTTCAAATGTAGCGATATTCACTGCCAAAGGGAGTAAAGTCACGAATAAGCGGTACTTGTTGGTGACACTGATAATCAGATATAGCTTGGATTGTAGACGGTTAACCACGTAACCAAGCTGAGTTGCAAGTTTGTGTCCATGTGGCAGTGCTTAATGCTAGTGTGGATGCATCACTTTAGATACCTTGTTGTGGATAGGTTCTCTACAGTGATGATCCATGTTCTGGGACACTCTTCCCTCAGCTGCAGGTATATTGGTCCAGCCTTCCTGCCAGACACAGCAATATAGATGTGGAACATTCTAACCACGAATCAAGTGAGCTTTCCAAGTACAATAATATAGACATGGGTCATGGGTCATGGAGCCGAAAGCTATTGCGTAGCTAAGATGTCACGTAGAACGGACTGCCGTGCAAGTGGGTCCACGACATGTTTCAAAGTTCTACATCAACCAAAAGAATACATACACCGCTACGAGACCTAGAAGAACCTTGAGAGGTGGATCCATGTTCGACCACTTTGACGATGCGGTAGCTATGAGGTCGTGTGTTGCTGGGGGTGGGGATCCTCCAAGAGTTTGACCTTGGCCGGAGAAGGCACCAGTGGACGACGAGCTCGTGAATCGTTTCACCGCATTTTGCAGTCCCCTGCAAACCGGATTTCTAGTGCTTGAAGCGGGAGGTAAGAGTCAACACGTACGTTCTGTCAGCGCCGCGAATCGTGTGGATCTGTTTGGAACCCTGCAGGAAAATGAATGTTGGCCTGTGAGCCACGAAGTAGAGGTCAGATCTGTGGAATATAGGCAATATAGGGGATAGAACTACCCACATTGCCGAGACTTTGTACGCGGATGCCACGTCTTTCGCAACGTCGACATCGCACTTGACAAAGTTCCCATTAGGATACTGTTTTGCCAGCGCCTCAAACGTTGGTGCAATGGCATGACAAGGACCACACCTTGTCAATAGCGTTAGAACCTGTCAGCCGTATGAGGTGGGAAAGACGAATCACCAAGTTGCGTGGAAGTCGATGACCTATGTGTGAGGCGTTAACCACGGTCTCCAGCGAAAGCAGACCGATACTCACTGTCAACTTATTTGAGTCCGACAGGATGCCATTGAGTTGGGACACCGAATTGACATGCGTAACAGACATGTTGGTCCAAACGTTACACGTAACTTACAAGAATGTGTGCGAGGTGTGTAGTAGGTGACCGTGGGTCCCCGACTGTAGGGCAATGGGGGGTCGACTCCCCGTTGTGGAGAATGACCACCCAACACGTCAAACTATTCCCTACAGGAACTGCGGCCAGTGAAGGAGGATGCAAAAACCGTTTGATACAAATTCTAGATCATGGTACCGGTATGTCGTAGAGATGTTTAAAATATGCCAGCCGCCGTGTCATCGGAATAGAGTGGGGCTGAGCAACTTGGCGATTCCACCATGTCAAGGTTCGTTCCACAATCAGGTCAAGCTATTCTCCCCCGCAGACGATGCTCTTCGTCGACGGGCGCGTGGTATGTGATCCATACCCCGGATGGTTCCCCCTCTAATTCCAGTATCCAACGGGGACCTTCTAGGCGAATAATGTCCACTTTTAGCGGATGCATCAGAGTGAGACCTGGCGTGTGTAGCAGTATCTTTCCCGGTCGAGAGATGCCGCGAGGCTTGTGGTAGGATGCTGTGACTCGATGCGTAGGTCGGTGGCTCCAGCTTCTGGGATCCTAGTTTCGGTACCAGATTCTTCTTCATGATATGCATCAGTCCGGCTTTCTTCCCTTGGAATGGATGGAATAGGTACGGCGAGCAGGAAAACGTTAAAGGCGTCAAGGTTTTCTCCCCAGGGAGAATCTTCCCAGTTCCATCCACCTTTCGATCACTGACGAGGTAGTCGAATTTCCAGCGCAGTCTCACGTTCTGAAGGCGAAGCCCGTGCGCATCGTTCAGTATCGACCCTACGAAGCTTTCTGTTCCGAGCACAGTGTACACACCGTTGGCCTTGACGCTGAGGGTTGCTTGTCTGGAAATATAGTCACGAGACTCATCACCTGCTACCGACACCATTCTAAGCGTTGGCGGACTGTCCAGCGTCGCATAGTGAAATGCGAACGTTTCCCGCTTCGTCGGCATGAACTCGGCAACCCCTGCAGTGACGTCGGACCCAGCGTTCTCAGCAGACTCGTAAGGATGCAACGAACGGGTCCGTGGCGAGTAGCCCATTAGTTGCATGCACGGCCGAACTGCTCGAAATCCTTCTTGATCGATCCACAGCTCGATTATCATGTGCTTTAGCCACGAAAGGTCCTCTGGGAGCGCTACGTGCTTCATAAACGGATGCACCACGCCAGATACATGAGTGTCGGCCGTGCATGAGTGAGTGGATACCGTAGGTGCGGAGTCGGACAACTGCCATCTAGGATATGACGCATGTTTCGGAGGAGAAGGTGGTGCGTTAGGCACAAGATTTGCTTCAACCTCGTTGACTTGCAATCGGGGAGACCTTGGACGGCCAGGGAAGCGAACGGCTCTGGCTCTTTCGAGTGGACGACGGTGGCGTTGCCGACTAATTGGAGAGGATGAAGGTGAGATCACATCCGCCGATGGCGATGGAGAAGGAGGGGCAAAAGTTGGTGTTGGTAGTGTTGAGTACGTGTAAAACGTGGCAATCATCAGTTGATCACCATCAAGATCCTCTCTGGGTGCTATAGTTGCGGTGTTGAGTTCCATGGTATTCGGACAAGAAGCCTGCGGATCCCGAAATCCTTCATGAAAATTACACTGTTTCCCAAATATTGGCGCCGAGCAATCGCCTAGTATACTTGAGCGTCCGTTTTTCAGTTCGCCAGAAACAGCTCCGGCACGGCAAGAGTCGCTTGGAGACTCAGGGTGGCGACCGTTTGGGAGTTTCGCAGCGATGTACACATCATCTGATTCCCCGCACATCCAATTTCCGCGCAAGGCTTCGTCGCTGCGAGTTAGGTCCCTCATGTTCCCTGTGGTGTCAAGCTTATCAGTCGGCTCCGGTTCCTCGGATACGTCGCGCAATCCTGGTGGCTCCCCAAGGGTGGGGAGCGGGGAATTGCAACCATGTGTCGTCACTTCTGGCAACAGAATTGGTATCTCCCCTGAGGTCGAAGAAATCAGCAAGTCATCGGCTTCCAGGACGGGAGATGGGGGAAGCAGGATGGCGGATAGTATGCGCAAGTCGGATGAGGTACGGGTCAGGCGTGTGTGGGTAAGACTGAAGACCATGAAGACCGTTCGTTCAAAACGGATATCTTGTGAGCTTACAAGCTTTGCTATTAATGCCTAGTATTCCAATCCAGCCGACCGTCCTGCAGCGTGTCAGCCTCTACACGATCCAGGGAAAGTATTGTGCCTATGCGTACTATTTCCCCCCGTATGTACGGGTGATGAAATCACGTTCCTTCGTGCTCACCCTTTCTCTGTTTTTGAGCAAGCAATAGTCTCCATACTCATTTTTCCTCTGCCACCAACGCCCAGGAACCCACAATGTCCTGGTCAACAGCGATGAGTGTGATGCGTCAAGAAAAGGCAAACATGCGACACGCTCCCACGTCTGTTCGTCGACAACATATCGAGGCTCATGCCTGGAAAAAGTTGGATGCCGAGGAAAATCAAGATCTACGAGGTAGTCACATGTTTCCACAGGAACCTAAAAGGGCATTGATCAAAAGACTACAGGCGAAAAGAGCGAGATGACGCACATAGTATTCGTGAACCTCCTTGTTGAGGTCATTCAAGCCAGCTGGGGTATTCCTAGAACCTTTCCTATCCCACCATGGTTCATGTCCTACGTCCCCCAACCTGAAATGGGCAGGAAGCAATCCTTCGAAGTCACTCTTCACAAAGTCGACGGATACAGCATTGGGCACCAAATAGTGTCCTGGGAAACGATGCCATTCCTTTCCAAGACACAACCTCAGATCAAATTGTTTGAGAACTGTAAAGTCGATGCTTGGTCTGTCGCTTTCCTCTACACCGGGGGGTAAGATTGGTAGGAGACCGGTATCATTGAGAAAGCGAGGGAGTTCAACAGCCTCCAGGCGACTGAAGACAGAGAGCGGTGCATGATAGTAGTACCATAATGCGAGGATGCGGGAGATGGACAGCAGCCCTGAAACCAAAATAATGGACAGAGTGGTCATGCTGAAAACAATCGACTTCGAGGCCTATTGTTAGAGTACCAAAATGTTGGTAGAAAATAAGCGGCGTGGAACAAAACTACAATGAACCATCCCACCTTGTATGGAGACTTCGTCAGATGGATATATGTGGTTTCTAGCCATCCGCGTAGCAGATAAACTGTAACAGCCGCGTTGAAACATATGAGTGGATATGCAGGGAACATGAATCGCTCCTCTTTATGCGCTTGTGCTGTAAGTATTGCAAGCCATAAGTACAACGGCGTCAGCCGCAACGCGAGGATCGTAAATGGAGAGCTTTCATGTGGTCCTGGTTTCGTGAGCCCGAGACGTTTGCGGTCGACATGATACGTGATCGCAAGCGAAGGCAACGACGCGAACGCGAGTACCAGAAGGATGTTGAAGTTAAGGAGGAGGTTCAGGATGTAAAAGTACCAAGGTGACGTCCCGTATAAGTCAGGGCCTCGTTCGGAACCACCAAAGATGTTGTATTGAACGATGTTCCAGGGGACGATAGTCCACTTCCCATATGCAACACTATCGATACAGACCACAGGGACCTGATGTAAAATAGACATCAACAATGGTTTGCATGTGTGAACCGAAGAACTTGCAAAAACGAGAATAGAAACAAGGCCAGCCAAGGTAAGATGTTGCCAACGTGCAAGCATCCAGTTGATACGTGAGGGAGGATCTACTTTGTCGCCACTAAGCACAAAGAGCTCCTCGAGCACGTAGGGTAGCGAGAGAGCAAGTGCAAACGGCCACCCTACAATGGCTCCAGTGGCGAACAACATAGTGGCGCAGAGTGTCCTTTTCGTATTCGTGACAGTGGACGGCTCGAACGCGAACGCGAACGCAAGTGTGGTAGCATACATAGCAAAAGAGGAAGGCAAAAAAGCTGTGTTGTTTGAGAGGCTAGGTGAGGTGATAAGATTAATGATAAATACCGGCTGTAGCATTCCACATGCCTGCATTGAATAGCAGGATGAAGAATAGATAACGACCAACTCTGTCGTTGATCTTTTCGACAACAGTACGAAAAAGTTTGGCTTCACAGAGCGTGGACAAGACGGCAAGAAATATCCGCACCGCAAAGAAAGCTGGTCGCTGAGCAATAAGTAGTTTGTTAGTTGCAGGCCGGACTTGAAAGTTGGCAGTAATACTTTTCCAGGTGCAAATACAGAGGACAATCGAGCCGCCGGCATGTGGAACAAGATATAGGCCCAGCTTCGTATTGCGAAGGTAGGTGTTACTTCCCACGTCTGAAATCCATGACCGTATTGTAAGAAGTGCAGAGGCTCCCAAAAGTTGAAGACTGTGTAGTTGAGTGAGTGTTTTGGCTGTTTGGATGAAAGCTAACCTTCGTCGCAGTCCTGTATGTTAGAGTACATAGCACCTGCTACACGGACAAGGAGCAAGATGCGGACAGCAGTCTGAAAGTCTGGGACCCATGGTTTCCGAGCAGCCCTGGGTGGTGGTTAGAGAGTCCCAATCAGACACTAGAGTGCATACCTGCGAAGCTGGTCTTGCAAGATGCCGGCGTGTCTAGTGGGTTGGGGAGAAGTGGGCTTTGATGGTTCTGGGCGTCTAAGTCGCAGAGTTTGTATACCAGAAGCCATTAGCGAAGCCCCTGACAGAAATGAAGGGGACTTTGAGAAAACTTAAGAGTCAAAAACTTGGTCGAGGGGAATGAGGAAGTCACGTGACTCACGGTAACGAATCGCGGAGAGTACGCGGGGATTTGGTATCATTTCTCGTAGTAAGTACTATGGTGCACTCCACGGGAATGTGTTTACTGATGGAGGAAGTAAGATGACCAGTTGGGCTGGAGTGATTCGCCGCTGTGGTAAGACCAGATCGGGGGAGTCGCCGTGGCTGGTCCGGCCAGTCGAGCGACAGACATCCGCTTCTCGAGAAGCCGCCGTGCTTCCTTGAATCCAGTCTCTCCCTCCTTATTTCTTTCCTTCCCCCCTTCCCCCTCCCCCCCAACTCCCAACCACTCCCCCCCCATCAAACGTTCTTGTTTCTTCTCCTCAACACGATGGGGGACACGATCGAAACCGCTCAGCAGTTTATTTACGTGTAACTGTTTTTAATTATGCCTCTCCGTGCTCCTCTCACTCCTTTTCCAGCACCCAGGTTTATTTCTGCTGTGAGTCAAGCGAATACCTATTTCTCGACTAAACAACTGACCCTCTCGATCCCCCTCTAGGCATGTGTAAGTCCTATTTCCTGCATATATGCACGTTAGTCCAGCCTCTCACTCACGGCCAACAGACGCCGTCGTCGTGTGGGACTGGATCATCAGCCTTCCCAGAGAATGGCGTTTCGTACGTCGCCTTCCTTCCCCCCTTTTGTGACTCACTTACGTGCCCTCAGATCTGGAAGACCAACTGGACACCGGTTAAAGTTGCATACCTCTTTTGTCGGTGCGTGAAATTTGTCGCACCACACATTTCGACGATTTTACATTTCCAATAAGCTACTGGGTCATCGTAGTCGTACCTTATCTTTTATATGCTTTCGTCACAAATCACACCCAAGAGGTCTGCGAAAAAATTTACAAGGTGAGCAGTCACCGTCGTCCTCATGACTAAGACTTACCTTTGCCGGTTTCGCAGATCCCAGTCGCGTTGGCGATGTGGAACCAAGTCGGGTCAGAGTGTCAGTCTTTATTTCTCCCCGCGATCCAAATTCTGATCTAAAAAAAATACAGCCGTTCTGCTCATTCGTACATATGCTTTCTTCAATCGCAATATGTACATTCTTCTGGCACTCGTTTGTGCCCTAGCTGGTGTGGTTGCATACCAGCTCTACGTGGACGCGTCACAAATGATACGTCAGTGAAATCGATATACTTGTCCGTCCCTTGGTTATTCACCTTCAGCATAGTTTTGCCCTTCGTGACTCCCCCATATGTGAGTGAAGAATAAGCAAAACCGATCGTACATTTACATATTTACATTCACATCGTAATCCCCGCCCAGGGTCCCTGTTTCCCAGCGTCGAAACCACACTCCGCACACCTACTTGGTAATGACAGATCATACCTTTTGGATAACTACTAAATATACTTTGTGCAGGATTTTTTGTGCGTCTCGTCCAGGTTGCTAACATTCGTATGCTCAATTTTAGATAAGATCGCCCCGCTCTTGTTCGATACCCTCGTCACAGCCATGACAGTTTGGAAGGCTTTCCACATTCGTATCAGAAATGGAGGAGCAAACAGTAAACTCATTCAGACGTTCCTTCGCGAGGGTAAATGTCGCATATATGCATGTGTTGTTGGATCCAGTGACGTTTCCCCTCAGGTGTCTTTTATTACATCCTGATCTCTATCGCAAACTTGGTAAGTTCAATCAGGCAGTACCTGACATAGGATAACTCACTAGTCACGATAGATCAATGGAATCTTCTACCTTCAGTAAGGCTTACCCCATGCCCTCCTCCAGATATGTTCACCTGCACGACTGTCTAGACCGCGTCAGGTTATATCTGCGCTGAATATCCCCCTTAGTGTCATGATGGCACCACTGCTTGCCTGTCGTCTTGTGAGCCGTTGATCCTGAGAATTTGACACATTGCTGACCGCGTTTCAGATTCTGGATCTGAGGGAACGAGGTGCGGAGACAGACTCCCACTCGGAGGGGACAGGTGTTGGCGCGTTCGCAACCAAATCTGGGGTGACCACTTCGTCGAATGGCCCGCCCCATGTGAAGCGTGGGGGGCTTGGGGTACGTCACCGCGGCCCCGGGTCCACCGTCGCCTCGAATATCATGCTAAGCACCGTTGGGAGCATTCAACCCGATCTCGAGGTGGCGGAGGTTGAACTGGACGAGATGCATTTTGAAACCGGCATGGGGTTTGCTGGTGACAGTTCTCGGACCCTTGGTTCACTTGAACACACAAGCCCAGCCCCGGCCTACAACTCGATTGATATAGGATCTCCCGCAAGACGCGGTAGCGTTAGCGACGCGCTTGAAGCCGGGGTTATGTCGGGCATCCGTGTTAATGTTGAGAAGACGACGTCGACGATGTGACATTCCATTCAGGATTTTTCTTTTATTTTGGAACAGCATCGGATTGATCCTGCTTACGGTACTCGTTCTCTTGCACATGTTTCCTTCGTTTCTGTCGCGCGCGGGTTTCTCGTCTTCTAGAATACGATATCATGACGACTGGAAGGGATAAGCAGTGCTCTCCCGATTACTTCGTATTACGTGATCCAAACTTAAAGGGCTGCTTGTAACTCGACCACATACTTTTACAATGCTACTCGCCTTGCCTCAAGAGATTCTGCTCCACATCTGTGCGTATTGTATCACCAGTGCGACTATATTTCGGTTGACTTGCCTCCCAGTCTCATTCGTGGACATCCCAGACCTTGCGGCGCTCTCGCGTGTTTCCAAGGTTCTAGCTTTGTTGACGGCTGATCCAGTGCTCCACCGTACACGCCTGAGAGTTGTGGCCCCTTCGCGCGTTCATCACTCCCTCTTTGGTAGGAGTCCAGAGGGTATCCTCCTCAGACCAACCATCTCAGAACTTGTGCATCGCGGTGTCATGCGCGGACTCCAGATCGAACGGCGACTGCGCACAGGCGCCTATCTCTACTCTCCTCACGCGAGTGTCGCGGAACATCCTTTGCCACCTACGTGTTATTCATGCTTCGTTACAGGCTGCAAACCAATATGAGAATACTCTGCGTATTCAGCAGACACACACCAAGGTCTTGTTGTCTGCGTATCTCCGCACTCGGCTGTCCCTTCCCACCGCGCTTAAATCACTCCATTACTCACATGTCTTGCCCGATATTGAGTCTTCGATAATCTCCGTCTCCCGCTCTCTCTTGCCGGTGGTACACAAGCTGAAATGGAGTATTCAGAAGGACAATATGTCCAGGATCATCCGGGCGCACACTTTTGGCGCAATAAATCTAAGTGAAACCTCCCATCCTTTCAATGGGGCCTTTGGTATGTGGGCTGAACTAAAGGGAGCAAATATCTTCGGAGATTCGGAAAGGGTTCGACTAGCTCTGTGCCCGGACGTGAGGAAGATGATCAAGTTTTACGAAGAGATGGCATGACAATCGCCATCATGGTGGTGCTACCTTATCCTGAGTGTATGATACCCGTATCGTGGTATTTCTATGTATCAGTGTATATATGTACTTTCTAAATTGATACTACGTATATCAGCACCTTTCACCTGCAAAGATGAGGCTACCATTATTACAGCGGTTTCCGAAAGTATGTGGAAAATGGATTTTCGAAAGTCGCGCCTCGGAGACAGCCAGGCAAGGACCCCGGGCGTAGCTGAGTAAGCAACCTATAGCGTAGCGTAGAATTGGATTTATGCGTACCTACGTTGCTTGCATGTCTGAGGAACCAGAAGCTTCTTCTGCAAATAGGCAGTATGCCTTTGCAATAGCCCTCACCGTCTACTCCCCACTCAAACAGCCATCGAAAGGCGGCAAAACTGTTTCCAAGCGACTAGAAAAATCCATAAAAACGAAACAACTACTTTTTTCACTTGACGAAGCTAACTACATTGAATTCCTGGAAAGCCTTCTTGAGAAGCATGGAAAAACCCAGTACAAGGTCACCACCAAGCAGCGGTTTTCGTTCAAGTATATTACCCCGAAAACGAAGAGGTAAGACTTCCCAACATTTCCAGTTGCCCAACCTGATGAAAATTTTTTTAGCCAGCGCACGAGCGATGCAATGGATGTCGACAACGAGTTGGACTACAAGGAGATGGTCCAAAGGATTGTCAACACTGCGGGTGACTCTGACACAACAAAGATCCTTGTCGACATGAAGCACATTGAAAA
>JBBPNO010000300.1:0-30625 GCA_038090915.1 Boletus eberwhitei
GTCAGTGATGCCGTTTGCTCATCTGATTTTTTGGGGCTTAGCCAATGTTACCATCGTGTTCAGAGGGTCCAATAAGGGTAGGGACAGTCTCTTTTATGTCCATTGCAAGTCTCCATGAGGCTAGAAAAATTGATCTTTGTAGAGGGGGGGGGAGGAAACTTGGTGAAACTTGGTGAAATAAAATAGCAGGCATCCTGTGGGCTGTTCAGAGGATATCAGAGGGCTTAAATAGAGCCAGGAAAAATGCCAGATGCTCACAGGCATTGTTGTGAAATATAATCCAGGCAAGAGGTAGAAGGAGGAAGGGAAGCATAGTGCTCATCTGATTTTTGGGGGCTTAGCCAATGTTACCATCGTGTTCATATGGTCCAATAAGGATAGGGGCCATCTCTTTTAGGTTCATAGCAAGTCTCCACAAGGCTAGAAAAATTGATCTTTGTAGAGGGGGAGGAGGAAACATGGTAAAACATGGTGAAATAACATAGCAAGCATCCTGGGGGCTGTTCAGAGGATATCAGAGGGCTTGAATAGAGCCAGGAAAAATGCCAACAGGTCATTGGCATTGTTGTGAAATGTTGTCCAGGCAAGAGGCAGAAGGAGGAAGGAGAGCCTAGTGCTCATTTGATTTTTGGGGGCTTGGCCAGTATCATCATCATATTTGGAGGGTCCAATAGTGATAGGAATAGTCTCTATTATGTCCATAGCAAGTCTCTACTAGGCTAGAAAAATCGATTTTTGTAAAAGGAGAGGAGGAAACATGGTGGAATAAAATAGCAGGTATCCTGGAGGTTGTTCAGAGAGCAACACAGGGCTTGAATAGAGCCAGGAAAAATGCCAGATGCCCACAGGCATTGTTGTGGAATATTGTTCAGGCAAAAGGTAGAAGAAGGAAAGGAAGCATAGTGCTCATCTGATTTATGGGGGCTTAGTCAGTATTTCCATCATGCTCAGAGGGTTCAATAATTGCAGGGACAGTCTCTTGTATGTCCATAGCAAGTCTCTGTGAGGCTAGAAAAATCAATCTTTGAAGAGGGGGAGAAGGAAACATGGTGAAATAAAGTAATAGGTATTTTGGGGGGTTGTTCAGAGGGCATACCACATTTGTACTATATGAAGCCATCTATTTATCTTATAAGACTTGGTTTTCTAGTGATGATGGAACATTCCATTAGTTATATAATTCAGATAAAGGGTGAAAAGAACAATGTTCATGGTCTTTATAGTGAAGTAAATATATTATTGTTGAGGAAATGGAAAACAATCCTGCTTCTATACCTCACACAAATCATCTACCTCCTCCTTCTCCTCTTTATTATCACCATCCATATCTTCTACCATCTCTTCAAATATATTATCCTTAGGGTTATGGGACTGTCTTCCTGAAATTCCCTAGCTCTAGGGTGAATGTTTTTTCTTGAAAAACCTATGAGACTTGACACATATATGCTTGGCCTAGGAGATTCCAAGACTTCAGATTGTACACAATAACTTGGGCATCCTGGATGCCCACATGTTACAAGGGTCATCAGAGACCCTGACCATCCTGGACTCTATCTACAGACATGGTCGTCCAAGATGCCCACATGTACACAGGTCATTGAAGAAGCAAATTTTTTGACTATACATGTATCATAACTGTGGAGTCCTAGATGCCCACATGTACAAGGGTCATCAGAGAGTCTGAGCATTCTAACTTTATCTACAGACATGGGCATCCAGAATGCTCACATGTACACAGGTCATTGGAAAAGCAAATCTTCTGACTATATATGTATTGTAACTGGGGCATCCTATCTATATGATGCGCAGGTGGTTGCGCAACCGCCCCATTCTCCCATGCCACAATTACACCCAGCCCTGGTCCCCCTCTGCTTTTGACTGGTCTCTGGCAACATCACACAGCCTGAACAACCCCAAAAATCGTTTGGATGTCATCCGAAGACATGAAAGCATCCTACGCAGCAACAACAAACCAGATCCGTTCAGTGGTTCCTGTTCTGTGAGCGGATTATTATCTCTATATAACCTAGTACCTTCCTTACACATATAGAAAACCTCCTACACATCTGTGCTTCAATCCGACCACCCACCCAACCTTGTATGACCCCTAGGAATGCTACGCAATGATGGCGCGTCCTACGCAGTGTTTGCGGTTGATTTGTGAGTCATTTTGTCCCCCTACTCCAATATTAGGGTGTGCTAGTGTGCACTATCTTCCCTATACATCTGTGCTTCAATCCGACCACCCACCCAACCATGTATGACCCCTAGGAATGCTATGCAACGATGGCATGTCCTACGCAGTGTTTGTGGTTAAACAGTGAGTCACTTTGTCCCCCTACCCCATCATTCGGCATCGCTAGCGCGCACCATTTTTCCTACACATCCGTCCTTCAATCTGACCACCAACCCAACCTGTTACAACCCCCTGTAATGCTATGCAACAATGGCGCACCATACGCAGTGTTTTTGATTACACAGTAAGTCGCTTTGTCCCCCTAATCCATCATTTGGCACCGCTAGTGTGCACCATTTTTCCTACGCATCCGTCCTTCAATCCAACCACCCACCCAACATGTTATGCATCATATACAGTGTTTCAAGTTGGACTGACCCACAAATACGGACCTCTAGGAAGACTACCGCATGATACACATCACTTAAGGGTTAGCATTGGTTAGGGCTTGGTTAGCTACCCATATGACTCAGCATGTCCAGGCCTGGAAATGTGTCGGACGGCAGGATGGTGATAGCAGGATGGTGATGGTAGGATGGTAGGATGTTTATGATAGGATGATGACAGCAGGACGGTGATGGCAGGATACCAGGATGGTCACAGCAGGATGCCAGGACGGTGACACCAGGATGGCAGGATGGTGATGCCAGGATGGCAGGATGGTAATGCCAGGATGGTGATGGCAGGATGGTGATGGCAGGATGGCAGGATGGTAATGCCAGGATGGTGATGCCAGGATGGTGATGCCAGGATGGCAGGATGGTAATGCCAGGATGGTGATGCCAGGATGGTGATGCCAGGACGCCAAGTTGTATAGTTGGCAGGACACTCAGTAGGGCGGCAGGATAGTGACAGCAGGACGCGCAGTAGGGCAGCAGAATGCTCAGTTGGATGGTTGGCAGGACAACGGCAGGACACTAAGTTGGATGGTTGGCAGGACGCTCAGTAGGGACGCAGGACGCTCAGTTGGATGGCTGGCAGGACAACGGCAGGACGCTAAGTTGGATGGTTGGCAGAATGCTCAGCAAGTCGGCTGAGGCAGGTTGGTTATTGCCATCCTTCATGTGCGGCGTCTTCGAGATGGTACCCATTGCAAGTCTGCCATCCTTGCCACTAATCCAATGCCTTATACTGACCACCTAAGGACGTAATCTATATCCTCCCTTGGTTATGCTCTGGGTTATATTATTAGCAGACTCCCGTGCAAACCTGCCATGAGCACGCAATGAACACGCTGCACATATGCTGCCTGCACCATCCACCCGCCATTCATATTATTCACCTACTGCTTGTGCAACACTGTTACTTTATTTTCTGTTGGTGGGCCAGGGCTAACCTGCTGCTACTGAAGACCTGTCTTGCTCATTTTCAGGTGGTCTACCCTTGTTAGTCGCCACTTTTGTCAGCATGTGACCCCCCCCGCAGATACGCAGACAGGCAGATGTTGACGGTCGGGGTTCATACTTTGTGAACAAGATAGAGTGAAGCTGGACGGCAAGTCTGCAAATGGATGCAAAAAGGCACTCTGTGTGATATTGGCAGACGCATTCAGGTTTATACACTGCACGCAGTTTACAGCATACGGTCTATGAGCTGCCTGTGAGCATGTACAAATACCAGTGAATGGTGCCAGCGGACTGTGCACGAATGCCAATGAACACTTGCGAAAAATTCTGGACATTGTACCAACGCCGTATGCACACTTACAAACAGTCTATGAACGCTTATAAACAGCCCACGGGCAATACACTGGTGGTAGCACTGGTTATATTTTGTAAATACATTGGGGTTAATACGCAGTCGTGGACAGAAGAATATACCACTTGTATTGAGCTATTGCCAGGTCAGCGACTGGACCAGTGACGCAGTAAACCCAAATGCAATGAGCACTGGGCTAGTAGAACTGGCGGACGGGTCACATGGCCCACACGGCGATGAGGCACTGCATGAAACCCATGCCTTGTAGACACTGCAACACAGCGGTTCAAGCGAAGAGGGCCAAACGGCCGCAGGGAGCCGCAGGCAGGCAGGCTCAAGCAGTGGGTTAGGAAGCTGAGGTTGGCAAGGTGGATGAGGGTACTCCAACGGCCGGCAACGAAGAATGTCGAGCGACTAGGGCTGCAAGCAACAATCCCAGATGATCTGCTGGGTCCACCACTGCACCGTGTCACTGCAGACAAATGAGGCCAGAACCTAGAAGAGTTAGTTGAGTAAAATAGACTTATTGAACTGAGTGATCACATCAAACCCACATGGGACAAATAGGACTGTTTGTCCACAGAAGCTGGGAGGTTTCCCAGCAGCATGGTCAACAAGTAGAGCATGGTAGAGGCCAAGGAACTGTGGTCACGTCCATAGGGCACGTTGGTTATGTTTCCGAGCCGCAACTTGGGTTTTCGTCAAGACCAAAATGCTGTATTTATTTCAGGCTGTAATCTTTTACTGGCAGGTTCTATTCTTTTGATTTCTGTTTATTCCTACTCGACTACCCCGTCTTGTTGTTGGAGATTCTTATTTATACGGTACTGCAGCCATACTCGGCAGAAGCTCCAGTATTTACCACAGCCTTTTTTTAGTGGCTATATTGCCTCAGACCTTTGGGACCTTACAGGCAGTTACTGCCGTTCTACTGATGCACGGCATCTACACCAAAGACTCTCTTCTTAGTCTTATTCAGAATCATTGGTGGTCTGCTCCGCTTCTGCAAATTTCTTTAGGCATCATCCTCATTGCACCGTGAGGTTGTAGCGAATGTCACACGAAATTGCACAGCTGCCTGATTCCCGGAACTTGCTGGCGTGCACTACCGCAAGTGGTGCGTTAGGTGAAAATTCTGTGCTACAGGTTCATTGTGCCTTGGGGCTGTATGAATTAGTTGCCAGTGGTCGTGACAGTAGGCAAATTTGGCAGCCTAGACAACCCAAGCTGATCAATAATTTCGAGGCAAATGAGACACGTCCATATATGCCCACCAGTGTAACGAGGGCTTCAGTCAGCCGCATCGGAACCCTTTTGGGCACATTCCTTTTACAGTATATGATTTGCAGCATGCGGTGCTTTTCCAGCCTACGTGTGTAGCTCTAACTGGTTAGGCTTCAGGAACAATGCTCAGTTATTGGCACACTTGCAGAGGTCACAGCCAACGGTTAGTTTTGAAACAAACAGCTGTTCCGTCGTGGGTAACCTAGGTCGTAGCGGACACCGCAGCAGGAGGCTCGAAACCAATTTGGTTATGGCATATAAAGGCGAAGTGCAGTGGAAGCATCCGCTGCCAAGACGCATATACTTTCGTCGTAGTCTCGTTCTCATAACGTGCAGTACCATACCCCACAATGTCCTTCCAATGCGATCTTTGCCACGAAATCCTCAACAATGCCGAGGGTCTTCGCCGCCATCGGTCGAACAGACACTCCGTCTACCCTCCGTTCACCATAAACGGGAAAGAATACGTGGTCACAGTGAAGGACGACAAGTACCACTGCCCCTTCGAGGGCTGTGAAAGGTCATACCAGCGAAGGGACAGCCTGTCCAAACACCTGAAGGACGCACACAAGGTTGTGCCAGATAGTTCAGCGGTCCAGCCTGTGGCCAAAAAAGTAGACGGGGCTAGGTTGGGTATGTTCCATTCCGTGCAGTGCCCTACATTACAGCTAACCTCTACACGAACCCTTCATCTTGTAGAGAGTGAGGTTGCGAAGTCTGGTACGGAAGCACCAACCGAGCAACACTTCAGCGTGTCGCACGCTGGCGCATCTCGTGGCCCCTCCGACGCGACAGTTGGCAGTAAGTGAAACCGTTTCTCACGGAAGACAGCGCCCGTAACAGATTGCTGCATAGCTGGCTCCTCTGAATGCGACAGCACGGCCTCTGCGGCACAGCCTGAGGGTCGTTCGGCGACTAGGTCAGGGGAAGCAGCGGGCTCAGGTAAGTGCTTGGGTAACTCAGCTGCTGACAGTAGGCCTCTTTTAGCAGGCAATAAGAGCATAGCGGAAAAGAACCACCTGGAGGGCGGCGGGGTCCTTGACAACCTTGGGTTGTGGCTACACAGCCAACTCTCAATCCTCATTTGCCGGGGGTGCGAAGTGGCCCTCACTTCCAATACGGTGGTTGGGCACCTAAGGAAGCAGCACGGACACCAGGTGCTGCAGGCAGATCGAGCAGGCTTACAGGCGCTCTGTGTAGACCGCGGGGTGTATGTGAAGCCGGAGGACGTGCCCATCCCCCAGGCATGCGGGCCCCCGGTTCAAGGTCTCGCACCCCCCGTGGCAGGATTGTCATGCGCTGCGGATGCTACCTGCGAATACAGCGTCCGGGACCTGCAGACCATGCTGAAACACTGCAGGCTGAAGCACGGGCAGGGTCTCGCAGCGAATTCTTTATACCGAAAGTCGACCGTCCAGGTGATGTTTCAAAGCGTCGGCCGAGTATACTTCGAAGTGGACGCCGCCGTCACGCAGACCTGCGACCTCGACGTGCGCAAGTATCTTAGAGGGGTGTTTTTGCCCACAGCTACCGCTGACCCAGTGGTCATTCAAGACGCGGACCGTGACCGACCGCCGCTGTTCAAAATCACAATGTGGGACCTGTTCGAGCCAGAAATTCGAAAGGACGCGGAACAACGAAAGGCGGCACGTATGTTGAAGGGAAAGCATTCGGAAGCAGAGTTTGGGGGGATGTTTGTTTCCCTGGAGAAGACAGTGGCGGGTCACCACCAGGCGGTCAGAGACCTTCTGGAGGGCTCCCCCCATTCCTTCACGCTTGCCAAGGTGTTGATGAGCGGCCCGAATTTCTCACCCGAGCAGTAAGTCACCCAGACCCCATGTTCTTAAAAGGCGTCCCGTTGACAGTCTTGCGGTTCGAAGGACGAAATACTTCCGGCTGCTGCCCCGGGAAAACGAAAGCTACACCTCTCTCTTCGTTCAGATGGTCAGGGCGATGATCAGGCTGGAGCTTGGCCACGACTGTAGGCTGAGGATCAGCTACACCGCGTTGCAAAAAAAGTGTCTCAACGTGCTGATCAAGTACCTTGAATCCGGCAACAAGAGCCCAGGGGAGGATACCGAGACAAACATGATCTCTGCGTTCCAGGCCTTTTGCTGGTCACTTGTTCACAGCCCGGACGAAAAGAGCCAGAAATGTTGGGGTAACCCGATTCAGCGGTTCATTTGGCTGATGGCACTGCGAGACGACGGTTCGTTCATGCAGGCGAGCGACCTCACACCCATTCTGGCAAAACTGAAGTATTTTTGCCGCCTTGTCACAATGTACGAATCACTCGTGTACTACGACAGAACGAACCCAGCAGAGGATGCGATCGAGTGAGTCACTCAGCAACAGCACTGAAGCTTTTCGTCGCAGGTTGCTCACATGGGACCTTTCCTTTCGGTGTAGGCGCATCGGCCGTTTCCACAACCTAACCCTCAGATTGGGCAAGGCGAATACCTTCAACATGGTAACAGAGCTACAGCAGTTCGCGTCCTGGCTCTCCTATTCGCAGGTGAAGGACCCGAACGTCTTCGTAGATCCCGACTACCGCTGGATCTCCATCGGGACGGAGACCCTCCATTTGGACCGCTTACGAGGGGGTATGAACGTGCTGGTCGAAAAGATAAAGGACCTGTACGTATCACTCAGTGGGGACGCAGAGTGGCCAGCTCCACCGGAGGGGCGGATTGTCGACGACATCAGCAATGTACAGCGCGGGTACAGTTTCCTGGAAGAGTCTCCGTTCACGGAGAAGAAACACTCTTTCTTCATGTCTGCAGTCGAAAGACACAGGCTTGGGTCGTTCACAGGCGGGTTGGGTTGGTCGTGGGACCGAAACGCGACCCGGCGGTTCCTGGAGCAAGCAGATAGGATCTGGGGCCACGTCATACATGCGCTGTATGTCGGCCTGCAGCTATCGACGAGGGCAACGCAGTTCCTCCAGCACCAGATCAGGAATGCGGACCGGCCGCGCAACCTGATCTTTCAAGGGAGGGAGGGGATTTTTATCAGCAGGTACGGCAAGACGACGAACACGAAGGGCAAGGACAGCTGCATCCCGGCCTTTTTGGCGGCACCGCTCGCCGACATCTTGCTCGTTCTGTTGGGAAGCGGCCTGAGAGAGGCCCAAGCCGTGCTCTCGGGCATAGAGCACGGCGAGGAATCCCGCTGGGTCTACAGAACGTACGTCAAGTCTTTCAGCCTTGCCGACGGCGAGGCGCACCGCTGAACCCCGCCTTTTATTCAGGTATCTCTGCGTTAAAAACGGGAAGAGAATTCAGCCGGGGGAGTTCTACGAGGATCTCGTCAAGCGCAACAGGGAAGTATTCGGCTGCGCATGGGGGGCGAGTGACCTCCGCCAGGGTATGGTAACATTGGGTCGCGAGTTCATCTCGCCGAACGAAACGTTCCCGTGTGCAGACGAGGTGCTCGCAGAGGCCGCAGATCACTCAACGGACGTCGACGCCGTGCACTACGCCGTCGTCCACGGCGCTTTACCTCGCCTGTCGAACAACGTACTCTCGCAGCACCGGTGGCTTTGCGAGGAGTGGGGAAGCCTGCTTGGCATGGGGCCCCACCCACCTCAAGAGCCCGTTCGCATTCTTCGAACAAAAGCTAGGAATGCGAAGCC
This sequence comes from Boletus eberwhitei, assembly GCA_038090915.1. Taxonomy (NCBI): domain Eukaryota; kingdom Fungi; phylum Basidiomycota; class Agaricomycetes; order Boletales; family Boletaceae; genus Boletus; species Boletus eberwhitei. The sequence goes on from JBBPNO010000300.1 coordinate 8,853, forward strand.
CTTGGACGCGAGCGAGCTTGCCGTCCAAGTGTCGGGTCTAGTAGTGGACGCAGTGATGAGCAGGCTCACGGATATTGGCTTGACGTCTGATGTGTTGAAGAAGCTGACGGCTGCAGCAGAAATGCAATCAGAAGTAGCCGCCAGGACGATAGCTGGCCCCTCGTCTGACCGTAACGCAAACCCCTTCGCCCAGGACACAGCGGAGAAACGCCAACCCGCAGGACCAAATTCTTACCAGGCTGTGGGACCTTTGAAAAGGCACGACTTGCCTGCCCAAACGGCAGCAGAACACAGCGAGGTCCCGCACCCGTCCCTACCCTGGTCTTTGCCCCGACCCACCCCACCTTCCGACACCGCTGTCTCTCGCCGCTCTCCGAGTCCTAGGCCAGCCCAACCTGCAGTTGAACCCGAGGTATCCAGTTACAACGACCTTTATTCAAGGAGCCACCTCGAAAAGCCTATCTCCCCGGTGGACACCGCTGATAACCCCCCCTGCGAGGAAATCCTTGGAGAGCGGCATCCTTCGGGAGCAACTCGGGAGAGCCGGCACTCTCCACTCATGCCAAACGCTAGACAGTCAGAAGAGGAAAATGAAGTCCTGGATCTGACCTCGTCTTCGCCCATTGGCAACCCGTTCGAATTAAGTTTGAGGTCGACGCCGCTGACTACGTCCGGGAAGGCAGCCGCATCCGCCGTTTCAACTCTCTCTGGAAGCCGACAAAAGTCTTCCTCCCTGAGCTCCTCCCAACATCCGTTCGAGATGCTGCCCGGACAGGCTAGCGAACATCAAATCCGCCTCCCTGGCCAACGAAAGAGGAACGTCGTTGCGTCGCAGTGTACCGAACGGTCCTCACGGCCCACGAAGAGGTTGCGCCGCGGGGTGCGATCGTCTGGCAGTGAATTTTCGCCAGACGAGTCTTCGTCGGAAGAGGTGCTTGGAGACGAGCAGCTGCGAAACTCGATGGACGATTTCGTGGTGCCCGACTCCCCGATATCCACCGACGCAGGCACACAAAGGTCGATGCTCTCGCTCGGCACGCAAGACACGGCGATGTGCCGAAATGTTTTAAACCGGGAGATGTCTGGGGAAGCCACGCTTCGAGGAAACATTCGAGGCGCAATTCAGACCTTGGTGGGAGACCCGAATGCACGGGAGAAAAGCTTTGCGCAGATGTTAAGCATCTTGCTAGTCATGCGACGCCGGCAAGATGCCATGATTACGATGCGCACGGGCGGAGGAAAGAGCATGCTGTGGCTGGTGCCGGCCCTGTTGGACCCCGAGGTTAAATTCATCGTCGTCTGCCCGTTCACGGTCCTGCTCGACCAGCAGTCCGAAAAAGCTGAGAGGGTCGGGGTCAAGGCGATCAACTACTCGAACACGTCGGTCATCCCGCAGGACGTGCAAATACTCTTCGTCCAAGTCGAACATCTTGCCAGCAGACGCCTCGCCGAGTGAGTACTCTGGAGGTTGGCTTTGGACCTGACGCTGACGCTAATCTCTCAAGAACACTGTCCCAGGAAGACGCCCCGAAGTTCACGGCCCTGTTCGTCGACGAACATCACGACCAACTCGGCTGTCCACCCGACCGAAAGGATGCCTGGAAGAGGCTGGCACAGTGGGCTTCCTCCAAGCAGATGCCGCTGTTCCTGCTCTCTGCGACAATCCCCCCTCGTTTGGAAAAGGCTGCGCTAAAAAACTACAGGCTGTTCCTAACCTCGACAGCGTTCGTTCGGTCTGCGACTGACCGCCCTGAGATCGGACTTCATACGGTCAACCTCAACCCACTGCTGCCGCAAGAGGCTCTAGCCAATCTGGTGCGCGAACTGAAGGGCAGGTTAAAGGAACCTGAGAGAATGCTCCTGTTCTTTAGCTCCTGCGCAGAGGCGCAGAACTTTGCGGCCGAAAACCGCTGCGCAGTCTTCCACAGCCGCCTTCCCTCGAGTGGGAACACGAAGGCCTTCAACCTCAATTTGTGGGACAGTGGGGAAACGAAAGTGATGGCCTGCACCTCAGCATTCGCCTCGGGCGTGGACCGATCGAACGTTCGCTTCGTGGTGATACTTGACCCAATATACAGCCTCATAACGACGATGCAAATGGCTGGCCGCGCAGGGAGGGACGGGGCGGAGTCCCACGTGTTCTTTGCCACCACAGAGCAGCAAGGCCCTTCGTTCCGAAACGACCGCTGCGCGAACCTGGCCTGGGAGCTAGGCCAGGTGGTCCACAAGAAGCGATGCAAGGTGTACCAGACGACGCTCTATATGGATGGAGAGACCCTGGCACGGGAGTGTAGAGAAAACTCGAGGCAAGTACCGTGCGACGTGTGTCTTCCGGATGGCGAAATGCACCAGTTTGCTTTGAACGCCGTCAAGAATCCTGGGAGAGAGGCGGCGAGGTCGAGGGCCAACGCGGTTGGCAGCGCCGGAAGCGAGGGGGCTTCGACCTCCGAGGTAGGCGTGCGTTTGTTTATCCGCGGCCCCCCTGTGCAGTTAACGCTTCGGCCCCCAGATTCAGAGTCGCAGCCGGGAATACCTGCATCAAGCGACAACGCAGAGCAGCGACGGCTTTTCGTCGAATTACGAGGCCTACACTCCGTCCATGGTGTTGGCAGCGGATTTGCTGGAGGCCGTCGGGAAACCGCGGAAGGTAACAAGGGTATGTACCGAAACTGCTGCAATGTCACGCCGCCGTCCGCTGATGAAGGCCAACCTGAATAGTTGCATTCTCAACCGGGTCCAGCCAAAACAGCAGTGCCTCTCGAACGTAACCCCGCGTCTTGCTCAATGCCAGAAGTCAGCGGCCACATGGGCAGGGCAAAAAGGACACTTGCCGCACAGGAGTCTCGGCTCGCTCGGACAGAGTTGCTGGACAAGTACATGCCTACGCTGCAAGGGATGTGCCCGTATCACTTCGTTGTCGAAGGCGTCCTTGTGCAAGACCACTTCCCGCGTTGCGATTACTTGCAACCGTTGGAGGGCGTGGGCAGCTACAGCGCGTTCAAGAAGGCATTCAAGTTCGAGAGGTTTGCATACTGTTACTCGTGCGGTCTTCCGCAAGACAGGAACAGGAACGGGGAGGGCCCGAGATGCCATGCGGGGCATACTTTCCTGAAGCAAGGAGGGTGTCCATTCGCGCACTTCTTATTCCGGGCGGCGTTCTGCGTCTGGCAGTTGGGGGATATGAGGTTGGAGATGGCCAAGGGTCTGGGCGTGAGGCAACCGATCTCTACCCAAGAGGAGTTCACGGCGTGGGCGATCGCGGAAGAAGAAGACCAGGGCAAGTACCACAACTGTCTGGAGGTGTTCCTGTGGTTGTGCCAGCGAAAGGAGAAGGGGGACCCGAGGTTCTTCCGCTGAGGTTCACACCTCCTGCAGGAGCCGTGCGTTGTCCGTTTTGGAGCAGGGTACGGACGACGCACGGGCTACTACCCGTCGATGAACGGCGTATAATACCTTAGGGCTCTCTGAGCCTTGCGCAGCGATCCTTCGTGCGTTTCTAGTCGACCGTTTCCCAGAAAAACCAAAACAACCTGTTTCCCTCTTCCGTCTTAAACTAGCATGCGCGTAACCTAAGTACAAAGCACGAAAACACCTTACACATCCGCAACAGGTATTTAATGCCCTTCTTTATCTTTATTTTATTGCTCGTTTTTCTTCGGCCCTCAGGGCCAGGCCAATAGTCGGGCGGCATATATAGGTAAGGCGTCTGCTACTGCCGCGTAAGCGCGTCTACGGTGTTTGCTCGAGGATCCTGGCGGGGGAGCGGGGGGTGCATAAGTTCCGAAACGCCTTGGTACTTTGGGGTAGAGTGACGAAAAGCAGAAGTAAAACGAAACGGTATCGGGTTAAATATTGCGAACAAGAGGAAGGGTTTAAAGTCGCCAACGTGAAGGAAAAACACGGAAGAGATCTACGCTGAAGAAGATGGGTGAATACAGGAGTTCTTAGGACTAAAAGAGAGAAAAAAAAAGAAAACTAGGTATTCAACTCTAAGCGGGTCAGCGTAGGTACCAACTCCACCAGCGTCGCCTCCTCGACCACTGCCCCGACCTGGAGAGGTTGGTCTCCGGCCCAGTCAGTCTCAGCAGCCTCCGCCAGCCTTCACGCTCTCACCCCAACCTTCGGGGTCTCTCCCTCGTCTTCGACGGCAGCGAGGCGCAGGGCGACCCCCTTTCCGTGCTCATTTTACCTGGGCTGCTCCTTCTCCGACTGCTTTGTAGCTCGGAGGGCTACCTAGAAGAGGCGCTTTCGTCAGACGAAGAGCTCGGGCCGTTCACGTTCGACGGCCCTACAGATCTGAACGAACAAGCCTACCTCTCCGCCGCAGGACTACCTGAGCGCATGTGTAGGATACGGGCGGAAGCCGGCGACCAATGCTTCACCGCCGTGCGACCTGTGCTGGGCGAACATAACTCGCCTAGATATCGAGGCCGGCGGCAGCACAGGCGTCTTGGGAACGGTCCTCATGCTTTGTCCAAATCTCCAAGCCCTTTCTCTGTACGGCCGCCGCTGCACTGCCTCGTGCACGTCGCTCGCTGCGCCTTTCAGCCACCGCACGCTCTCGCACCTGTCCGTCGGCATATGGGCCGAGTTTGGCAACTTCCCCTTCGCGGCGACTCTGCCTGGCTTACGCGAGCTCAGGATCCTAGCCGTCTCTTACGGGCAACCCGGGGAAGTCCGCACTTTCTTGGTTCGCTCGGGTTGCCCCCTTGAGGCGCTCACGGTGAAGGCAAAGGGTTCAAGGATCTGGACCGCAGAAGAGCAGGCGAGTAGGGTTAATGGAAGTTTTTGCGGGTGAATGTGGAGAGTTTGAGGCGGACCGCACGTGGCAGGAACGATACGCGAAAACCGGCGCGCTTACGTCCCGGGGTTCAGCTCCGGCAGTTCGTGCTTTGGGAGGCAAGTAGCTTGGTGCGAGAAAGGAAAGCAGGGGCCTCGGTGACAGAGGGCGTGCCTCGGATGTCGCATGCGAACGGCGTCGGCGTCGGTTGTAGGAAGTGTGCGCAGGGTGCGCGGGCACGCCGGCGAGGTAAAACCCCCCGCAGAGGAGGCCGCTGCAATGAACGCAGCGAACACCTCCTCTTAAGCAACGCAAGCGTACTGAGTCAGCTGAGCACGCCGCTTGGGAAAGAGCGGGAGGGCCGAGAAACGGCCGCTGAGAAGCAGGCGAGCAGCGCCCATAAATTCGTTTAAAAAGTAGCGATTTCGAAGTCACATCCCAGGGTTCCTTACTTATTCAACTACAACGTTGGCGGGGCGTAATCCCAGACGAAGGGAAACATCGCCAACCCCCTGTTCCACCGCTCGCGCCCCTCTCGCTTCCACTCGGCCTTTTGTTTGGAGGACAAGGCTAGCATTACGTCTCTCGTCGTTCTCATCCCGTTCTCGACGTATGAAAACAGCGAGCCGGAGGCATATTGAGTGAAGGAGTACCGCCTCTCTCCTTCTTGGATGCCGACGTTCGAGTGGGTCACGACTGCCGAAGGGATGAGTACTGTCGCCCCGGGAGGAAATTCGACCACCAGCCCCAGCTCCTCAAGCACCAGGTGCCCCCCAGCGGCGGGGTCGAAACTCCCAAGAGCAGTGATGCAACAGATGCCGAATGACAGATTTTTGGCATCACGGTGGGGGGCGCAAACTGTTCTCGGACCAAGGTTAAACGCTGCGGACGGCAAGCTATCTACGAAGGGGTTAGTCAAGTGCTTTTTCTCCCGCCGCAACGCGTCCATCGAACGCTGGTAATATGCGTGCGTTTGGGGGAAATACGTCTGGAAAGCCTCTGGGTACAGCACTCAGCACTTCAGGTCTCCTCCAGGCAGGAGTGCTTACGGTTCTGGAAACCCGCTAACCTCGCCACAGCTTCATTTCCCTTCAGTCTCTCTGCCGCGCTTCGGTATATTGAGTCAGTCGCCGTTTGCATTGGCTCCTGCTGTATTGTCAGCTGAGACCGCCGGAGGTTTAGACTAGCGCTACCTGTGTGCCACCTCCGTGGGAGAAGCCTGCAAAGACCGCGTGGAATTTCCCTCTCGTGCACGCGCTTCCAGGGGGAGGCAGAGCCTCGCTTTCTGCTTTGAACGCTGCGGTCGCTTTGGCCAAAACGTCCCTCTCGAAGCCCCCCTTCGCCATCCCCGCGAGCACTGTGACAACGCGCTGCGACTTGTCTAGAATCGCACGCGGGCTCCTTGGCGTCCGTCAGCTGCTGCTCCAACAGGTTACGTCCGCAATGTTCGCTCACCTTCCGTCCCACTTGATCAGTCTGAATCCCCTGTCGAGCGCCCGCTGTAGGTTGCTTTCTTCTCGACTGGAGGTGTTCCTCAGACTCCCAAGCCACCCCCCTTCGGCCGTTTTCAGTTCCTCTCCTCGCGTATTAGTAGATGTCAGCGCCTCTGCTTCCACCATTTCCCGCCGACGTTTGAGGGCAACGCTCTTCGCACCGCCGTCTTCGCGGCCCTGTTCTTGTGCGTCGCACTTCCTCTTTTTGTTCCGCCTGAGTTTCCTCGCTTCGTTCCGCTTCTTCCGTGCGCTACGTCCGGCTGCCGAGCTCTCCCCGTCTTTCGTTAGGGTCTTATGCGCCTCCTCGAGGACGCTCTCTAGCCCAACGGCCCAGCATGTCGGCGCGTGCGTCTGTCCCTCTCCTCTTCCAGCGTTCTCTGTCGCATCTGGCTCCCCGCGAGTGTAGGGCTCCTCCTCCTCTTCGGGCACGTTCTCCGCTTCTTCAACAACCTTGGAGAGGCCTAACGCGAGGTCGAAGCAAGTAGACACTGGCGCCAAACCAGCTGTTTTCTTCCACTGGGGGTCCATAGTCGGCGTTTTTTTTAAAACGGCCAGCGGTAACCGAATTCCGGTTAACGTTTTTTGGGGTTCCGCACGTTAGCGCGCCGTGCGTTCGGTGCCGAGCCCCGAGGCCTTCGGCGTGCTTCGTCCTTCCGTTACCGCTGCTATTATTACTCCGTTTTTTATGTTTCTCAGGGCCTGGCCGTTTGCTGGACAGTACGCGCAGTGGGTACGACGTCTGCTACTTTCGCGTAAGTGCACCTGCGGCGTTTGCTCGAGAACCCTGGCGGGGGGCGGGTAAGTTGCAAGACGGCTTAGCCCGGGCGGCAAAATCTAAAGCGAAGAACTAAGGGTGGCGGAAGGAAGAAGTGAAACGGCGTGGACCCGTTAACGCGAGGTAGAAAAAGACGAGCAGGAGGAGTTAAAGAAAAGACCTCTGTGGCCGACGTCCAAAGTCCGCCTTACGCGGTAAAAGTATGCCGCCCGTTGCGGGGTTAGTTGGGTCTCAGGGCGTCCACGGCGGGTGGCCGGCAATCCACGCGTTGTCTTGCGGCGGTGAGAGGTTGCAGTAGGTGCTTTGGAAGCGCTATGTGCCGCGGTTATATGTGAGCGCGTGCTTAATACGTTCGCGCCCTGCTAGGAGGCGCGGGACGTTGCTGGATTTGCGGCAGAGGGCTCTGCGTATTCTTGCAAGGGCGTTGCCGTAGTTCGGCGTGTTCTATAGGTCCGCACAAACAATGCGTCCCAGAAAGTTTTACTCCTATGTCGCACCACAAACGCTATATAAGCGAGGTTCGCGTCCCAGCATAGCCACACTAACTTCTTTTTCCTGCCACAATGCCGCGTTCGAGAGGCCTCCTGTTCAGAATTCGCCACCGGGCTTTAAACAAATTTACGCTCCACCCAACTTTCACGGCGATGGAGAGAGGCGTTTGGGAGCAGTCTCTGCCGGAGGTAGTCTGGTACGGGCTCCCTGTAGAGCAGGCGTACGACCGCCCAGAGGGAAAGTACGCGCGGTGCGTAGTCGAGGCGTTCGACTCCCAGAAGAACTCTCTAGGTTTCCTTCCTCTCCCCCCTCGGTACCGCGACCATTGGATTCAGCTGTGCTACGCAATCGTGCACACGCGCTGCGAGTGGGACGCCTGGGTTGCGGCCGACCCATCAGACCACAAGGTTCGCGGGTTCGACCGCAGCCTCATCCAGTACGTCGCAAACCAGAATTCCGCTCGCTTGCTCCACTACCTCACCATCCGGCGCCGGATCGTCGAAGAGCTCCTCTCCCACACGGCGGCCGATAGCGGCCGCGATCATCTAGACGTCTTCGACGAGTTCTTGATTCGGGATGCCAAAGGGTGGCTCTGGAAGGAGTACAAAGAGCTTGCGTCGAACGACCGCGTCTGGATGAAGGCCGACCCTGCTCACCCAAAGAATGCAGAGCATTTCGGTAAGACCTGCCTCTGGCCTCATGCCACAGCGGCCGACTTTGTTGCTTTGCAGACTGGCGCTTGCAAGGCAACATCGCACCCGAACTCCTTCCTCCCAAAGATGACGGCAGCTGGGTCCATGGGGAAATCACACACTACAACTTCCGGCAATCCTGGAACAGGAGGCTGAGGGACGTCGTCGCGTTCTACCGTAGCAAGGCGCTCCGGGAGGAGTTGGGCGAGTCCACCTTCCGCCCCGGCGCCCCCCGGTATCCAGATACTTGGCATGAAGGCCGCGCGCCCAAGGTTCAATTCCTCACTGCGGAACAGCTGGACCTCATCTTCAACCCCCCGCAGAAGTGAGTTCTTATGTTTTTGCCCGCGGTGCTTTCGATGACGCCTGCTTCCCAGGTCCGTCCCCTCGTAAGCCCAGTCTCTTTTGTGATTTTCTCTTCCAACTTACACCCGCCAAAGGTCCCCACCGGTCGCACCACGCCCTTCGGGCGCTGCTAACCCCCCCCTCGACTGCCCTGAAGCCAGGGCCGTTGTAGAGGCCTTTGCGGACCGTTCCCGCGCAGCTGAAATCCCCGCCACAATCGAGGCCCTCGAGCGGCTGTTTGGCGAGCGCTTTGACCCGGCGTTCTGGTCAAAGGTGCTCGACTCGCTCGCATTTAATGAGAGCGAAGACGCCCGGATGACGGTCGACCAAGCGTGGGGTCTCGTCACAGCAGCACAACAGGCTGCCAGCGCGTCATCATCCGCCCAGTCAGTTGCAGACGCTGGGAGCGGGGTTAGCGAGGTAAATGCGCAGGGTTCAGAAGCTGGGGGTGCGGACCACGAGGCTAGGATGCGAGCATTCCTGTCTCAGGAGTTAGAGATGTTGTAACGGAACTCTTAGCTAGGCCCCGCGTAACCTGTGCTCTTTAGGCCAATGCATTCTATTTTTCGCGGCGTGGAAGTATCCGGGAACGTGTTTATAACCCTTGCCCTGAGCGCGTTTTATTGTTCCCCTCATAAGTACGCTCTATTCTCCTCCGTTTTAGGCGAATACGCTTAAATAAACCCCCGCCGTTGACCCACAGAACCCACTCCTTTCCTCGCCCCCTTCGTCCAGCAGAGAGTCTCCAACCATGCCCAAACACCCCTCCTCCTCCTCCTCGTCATCTCGGCGTCCCTCGCCGTACTCCAGACCTGGGCCTCGAAACCCGTCCCCAGCTGAAGGCAAGCGAAGTGTTACCCGCGCTTACCTTGCGTTGCGTAGCTTACCTTCTCTTAGTGCCGTCCGAAACCGGTTCTCGCCTCGTCGTTCGAAAAAGTTACTGCTGTTTTTGCGGACGCCTCGCCGGTGGCGACTGCCGCGAGTGTGCCAACTGCGGGGCCTACGTCTGCGTCCAGCCCTCCCGCGACGTACAGGACGGATGCATTTTCTACGGCACTGTCGAGGAGTCTGCGCCGTTCCTTTGCCCCCCTTGCGACACCAAGCGTTGGCGCCAGGCGCCGGAGAAGACGCCGGGAATTTTACCTGTGAGGCCTTCCTCCTCGCCGCGCTTTACTTTACTTACCCCCTTCCCGTTCCTCCAGTACGGCTTCCGCGGGTATGCCACTCGGACGCATTCCAAACTCACCTGGCCGATGGTCCTCGTTACTGCCTCTCTTCGAACAGCCCCAGAGCAATTTATTCGCGACTCTCTCTCTTTCGAGTTTTTGGAGCGATACGCACCGACTCCACAGCACGTAAGCTTATGTCTGCGCCGCCCTATGAAAGACGTTTGCTGAATTTCCTACAGCTCTCTGTCACTCACCTGGAGCTCACAACGAACCTGTCCACAGCAGCCATGAAGGAGCAAATGCGACGGGTCCTCGAGCATCTTCAGCTCTCGGTCAATTCCGGCGTGCCCGCCAACTGCTTCGTCGTCCTCGACACCCACTCCGAAACACATTCGGGCCAATTCCAATATGCCGGAGGTGCGACCGCCCCAGTCTTTGCATACGCACATTCGCTGCTGGAAAACTTTTGCGGGAACGCATTCTTGCCTGCCATGCAGGCCGCAGCGAAGTCCGCGGTCGCGAACGGCCACCACCCGCGCGTCGAGAAGACAACGCCGGCAAGCATGCCCCACAACCCTTGGTACAACACCGCTCCCTCTTTTCGCGGCGGCTGGAGGGGGTTGCTGCTATCTTCCTGCGGCCCTGCGGTGACTCAGGAAGAAGGTTTCGCCCACCTGATGAACTTGCTGCACGAGTAAGCCGCAGCGTCTGCTCTCCGTGCTCACTGCTCTGACCCCCGAGCCGCTTATAGGGACTGGTTTGACTTCATCCTAGCCTTCGGCGGCTCGTCGACCATTGGCCACCAGGTTAGAAATACGCTGCTGGAAGCGATCGAACGCGTCGCTGTTGACAAGACGGGCGACCTCTGGGACGTACTTTCGCAGGCCGTTTGTCACGACCTGCATCTGTTGCAGACGAACAGCGTCGTGATCCTGTTCAAGGAGCGCCATGGCCCCGATTCCAAGCCGACAGCAAAGGAGATCTCCTTGCATTACCCGCCCAGTCGCCCGTGGGGCGTCTCGTTTTCCGCCTGCGGCAAAGAGGGGTGCAACCCGACCTCCAATGACTTCGACGTGCAGTCCAACCCGTCAGGTGTTCGAATGAAGTGCAGGCTGTGCGGCTGGCATTCGTCCAAGGTAACCTACGAAGATGCTCGCGAATACGTCACCCCTGTGGACAAGTCCTTCCCAAACGTATTTTGGCACAGCTACCCTGCGTCTGCCCCGTTGCGGGCTCTTTTCGTCACCGCAGCCGGTCGCAGGAACTGCCGCGCTTCGTCTCCGCCCCAGACACGCAAGAAAAACTAACATAGAGGCAGACGTACGGTTACATTAACGCAGTTCCTCTTACCGCGAATATATGCTTTTTTTTTCCCTGCATGAAAGCGGGCACTGGGGGTTAATTCGCCCAGCGGGTTCGGGCCACCTGTTAGAAATTCGCAGCCGTTCGGGTAAATAACGGCAGTTGCGACTTGCAGCGGTGCGCCTGTATATTACATAGTAGCACGGCGAGCCCCGTCGTCCAACCACAGCACAACGCCAAAGTCTACGTACAATTTTTTTTAATCGATCTACGCGAGTCGCGACTGCCGTTATTTACCCAAACGGCTGTAAGCGGCACTGTCCGTGCGGCAGTGGACTCGTGGCGCACGCGTACTCGGCTATTGCTTCTTCGCGTTCGAAATAACACTAGCAGCGCGTTGCTTTTCTCCCCACTCCTACTCTCAATGCTAACCACAATCACGTTCCGTGGCCAGGTGTGCGCTCTCCGCCGTATCGACGGCCAGCCTTCCCCCACTTCATCCTCAAGCACTGCCGCAGACCCCAGCACGTCCGCCGCTAACGTCCAAACAAGCCAAGGTAGAGCATCCGCGCCAACCTCCTCTTTCAGTCAAGCTCAGTTCCGCAGACGCTGCAGGCATCACTGTGAAGAAGGAGTACTGCAACTTCTGTGGCGATCTATTCCACGAAGCAAGCACGTGCACTGGTTGCGGCGCTTTGACGTGCCACCAGTTTGAGAGGGGCAGTTCGGGCTGCATATCGTTTGACTCGAACAAACCTGGAGCAGCCTTCCGCTGCGTTCTTTGCCACCACAAGCGAGGGTTAGGCGGTCAGCAGAGCAGCGGCCCCCTTCCGGTACGCCGAACCCCTCCTCGCGCAGGCGTTTACACCTGACCAGCCTCCGTACAGTACGACTTCATCGGCTACAGTAGCAGGAGAAGGTCAAAGCTCGCATGGCCCATGGTCCTTCTGACCCTCGCGGATTCGCCAGAAACCTCCTTCTTCCCCGCCGCGCTCTCCCTGGACTTTAGACACCAGTATTACGTCCAGCCCGAGAATGTGCGCGCGTAGACCTCTTTCTGGCGCCGTTTTCGCACTGACCCACCCCTTTGTCCGCCTCAGTTATTCCGGCTACATGTAGACGTGCGGAAAACCCTGCGTGCGAGCGCTGAAGCGCCCGCGGCTGAGGCATGTCGCTTTAGCGAGCGCTCCCTCCGCAGCGGCTGGCCATGCAACACGTTCGCCGCGGTGCAGCTTCCGGTTGAGCCGAAATCAGGCCTGCTGCTCACGCCGGACGGCCCGCTGACGGCGCTGAAGACGATCCAACGCTTCTGCGGGGCATCCTTTCTGGATACCGCTGCAAAAGCCTCCCAGGCATGCGTGCAGGAAGGAGACCCTCCCGTTCACTCGTGGTATGACGATTCGAAAGGGACGCGCGGCGGATGGAGGGGACTTTTCCTGATCACAGGTGGTGCAGCAGTGAGATTTATCGAGACGTTAGGGGGCTTAAAGTCGGCGGTGGAAAGGTGGGTTAGGTTTCCTTCCTCGCCGCTTCCATTTTTTTACATCCAGCGCTGCGCTTCAGCTCGGCTTTTGATTTCGTGGTGGGCTTCGGCGCTGCCTCACCCGACCCGCAGCTCTACAGGAGGACCGCCAGCCGCATCATCGAGAGCATCGGCGTTGACAAGACGGACGGCATCTGGAATGCCATCCTGCGCGCAGTGGGCCACGACGTCGGTCTTCTGCGGTCAACCAACATCGTTTGCATTCACAAGGAACGCGGCGACGCCCTCGTTTCCTGCCGTTCGGTCGCCCTCCACGTTCCTGCCATCAGGCCCTGGGGCGTTGAGTTCACTCAGTGCGGCACCCCCGGCTGCAAACACTCCAGGCAAGACCTCGCATTCAAGTACGACTCACGCCGCATTCGCGTGATCTGCAGGAAATGCACTTGGAGGTCTGGTTGGGTGACCGAGCGGGACGTTCTACCGCACGTCGGGCGTTTAAACAGCAAGCTTCCGGACGTATACTGGTGCGACTACCCTCCGCCAGAGGAGTTGAGGCGCATTTTCGTCACGGCTAAGCGACAAGGCGATGCCGAGCCGATGGACGTTGGCCCGTAATGAAATCCATCTCCAATATGTACGCATTTAGTCTAGTATACTACGTCTGGAGTTTGCGTACGCGTCTCTTAGGGTCTCGGCGCTCCTATTCAGCTCCTTTTCGGAGCCACTGCGGTCGTTTCAGACCTTCCCCCCGTTTCTTGTCTGGGGCTTTCTTGTACGAAATTTCTTGCAACGTTGTCAGACGTACCACTGCTGCTTTGTCCTGCGGAGAACCGAACGCGGCCGGTTAACATCTCGAACGCTAGGCAAGTATTTTATAACCAAGTAACCGTGCGCTGGCGGTTGCGTCCGCCCACGTGACTCGCACCCTTACTTGCGCTACGCGGCCTTCGCCACTTGTGGACCAGCTGTGGACAATAAAAACAACCAAACACCGCCTCACGTGATGCCCCCCCCGGTTTCGCTTAAAAGACTCAGACTGTTGCACTTTCCCCCACTCCCACCCAAATGCCACCCAAGCGCACTCCCGCAAACATAGCCGCCATCGCGAGGTCTGCACAAGCGGCGGGCCTCAGCAACGCCGCCCCTTCGTTCCGTCTTCAAGATCCCGCAGTTTACCCAGCGGCCAGCCCGGCAGACCAGGCTTTGGGAGGTACGTCTTCGATCCTGAGTCCAAGTGCCGTTTCGCTTACTCTTTCTTCCAGCCAGGGAGCCCCCTCGCGCACCCTTCTGCGACTTTTGTACTTTTTGCGGCCGACGAGCAGCCGACTTCCTCGTCTGCGAAGATTGTCTGGCGAAGGTCTGTGTGAACACGCCGCTAACCTCTTGCAGGTGTATAACCCTCCCTGGCGCCCTCTCTGGGCGTTTCCGCTGTCCCCATTGCGTTCGCTCGGTCGCGAAAGCGAACACGCAGGCAGTTGGCGAGGTGCGCATGTCACGATCGCTTCGGCGCGGCGTAGCTGACTTTCTTCCAGGCTCATTTTTCAGGTTACCGCGGCCGCGTTCACTGCAAGATAACGTGGCCGCTGCTGCTTGTTCATATGGCCCCTACGGACACGCCCCTTCGAAGGATGTTGGCCGACGACCTCGCCCACCAGTACGCTGACCAGCGAGAGAACGTAAGTCCCTCGCGTAGCTCGCCGCCCTTTCCCCTTTCCCCATTCTCACCGCCACCGCCAGCTTTTTGTCGAGGGCGTACGCCTCAGTCCTGGCTGGCATGCCGCCTCTGCCTCGCGCCTGCAAGCCGCAGCGGTGTTCGACGAGCAATCTTTCGGCGCCGGCTCTCCTGCCAACAAATTCGTGGTCCTGGAGACCGAATGTGATCCCGCTACTGGGGGGTTTAGCTACGGGGGTGCTTTTGGCACGGTATGCGATGTCCTGGGCCGCTTCCTTGGGGAGCGTTTTCGCGCACGCCTTTGCGCACCCAGCGCATTACCTGAACCCGCATCCAAAAGCCTCTTCCAGGAGTCCGCAAAGGCACGCGGGGGTTGGCGCGGCCTCTTTCTGGTCACGCAAGGCCCCTGGGTTCACCAAGGTCAGCGCATGAGCGACGTCGTCAGCCTGGTCCGAGAGTAGGTCTGTTCCTAACGCCTCGCTTGCTGCGGCTCACAGACTGCCTGCAGCGGGGACTTTGACTTCGCCGTCGCACTGTCGCCGGATGAAACCACGCCTGCCCAGACCGCCGCATTTCTGTCTACCTTGGTGCGTACCTTTGGGATCGACAACGCCACCCCTTCGCAAACGGCGCTGCCCAGCGTCTGGGACAGCTTCGTCCGCTCTCTGGAATCGTGCAAAGGCCTTGTCGAGTCTACGCCGGTGGTTTTCGTCTTCCGCGAACGGTTAGCCGACCCCGCTTCGCCTGTAACCTGCCGCAAGATCGCGACGCATTCGCCCCCGTACACCGCGTGGGGCGTCCATTTCCTTGCATGCGGCGGCCCCCAGGCGTGCCACGTAACTCAGGCGGACATCGGCGTTCGCAACCACAGGGGCGAAAACGTTCGCACTCAATGCTTGAAGTGCGGCTGGAAGTCGAAGCCTGCTAACGCGCAGGATTTCAGCCAGCTGGTTCACCCCGTGTTCGCAGACGGCGGCCAAGTGTTTTGGCATGCGTTCCCTCCCTCCCCCCAGCTCGTCAGCGCCTTCGTGGAGTGGTCCCGCCAGTAGACAGTTAGTTGTACTGACTTTTGTACTCTTCTTCGCTCTCCATCGCCGCTTAATGCATACTTTGTGAAGTTCCAATTAGGCTTAGTGCCGGGTGCAAACCTTTAAAAAAACACACCGCTCTAACCCAGGCCGCTTAGTGTTTTTCTTAGATCCAGAGGTGGCTTCTTCCTGGGCCGCGGGCTGGCGGTAGAGAGGTTAGCGCAGTAAACCGGCCCAGGAGCTAGCCAAGTAGTCTACCGTTTTAACGAGCGGCGCAGAGACTCCGGGAGCGCACGCATTCGGCGGGCTAGGTAGGCCAGGGCGAAACAGCGGGAGCCCTCTGCAGCAGGCGAAAACCCGCTGGCAAGGAACGCGACTGCCCCTCGTAAACTTTTTGGCAGACTCGCGCCCGGTCGTTTCTGCAGGACGGCCGGCACGTACGTATGCGAGACTCTCGACGGGGTGTTTTTCGAGAGAGACAGCGGACAGAGTTGACGCGAGCACGCCGCGCCGCGTTAGTTAGCGTTTTTACCGCGCTCTGTTCCGTTCGCATCCCGCGCCGCCTTACTGACTCCCTGGTGCAGGCGTAGTGCTAGTACAGCGGAACAACTGCCAGGCGCGTGCTAAACTTGAGGCGTTGAGCCCTGTAGGAGGGGCCTGTTGCAACCTGGAGGCCTCGACGCGGAGAAAGACGGGGGTGCGAGAACTACCGACGCGATGCGGCAGGCCGTTCAAACCTGCATACGTGCGTAACAAACCAGCGGTGCTGCTCGCTGACGAAAGGTTCGGCTGTTCTCAAACGCTTGCTACGCCTACTGAGGAATGTGCACCCGGGTCTCTTACAGCGTCGCGCGCGCTTTCTCGCCGGTCTTACTAGTTCTTCTGCCGCGACCCACCTCCCGTAAATCACCCTCTACGCTGTTTATTCAAAGACGCTGCGGTAGGTTAGGGCCGTTAACGCGTACATTTCGCGTTTTAGGACGCTTTGGCAGGGTCGCCTGCGCGCTCTCCCCGGTATCACGGCTGTCAAGCTTCGCTTTTTACGCACATCCGCCAATTTAGCCGGCCGGGTCGTTTTATTTTATCTTATTTTTTCAATTCTACGCACGGCAGCAGCGTCCGCGCATCCTTGTCGAACTGAGTAAAACCCGGCATCAGCGTCCGTGCACACTCGTTGAACTTACTGCGGTATACTCTCACGTTCAACGTCGCCCTGACAGAAATCAATTACAAACTCATGCGACCGCTGCAGCGAATGCAGGCTGCGACTCGGCGGCCCTTTGGCTCAGTCTAGCTACTCCCCTCCGTCTTCCTTCGCGGCGCATTGAATTACTCGTTCGCCGCAGCCTTCCACTTGCTCACGTATAAATATAAAAGTGCCAGCATCTCTCTCTGCAGTGCTCGCATTCATTGCTGATTTGCTACCTCGCTTAAACCCTAGCAAAGTTTTCAGTCGGCGCGCCAGCCCTAGGTTAACCCAAATAAATAACTTGGTTGACTGGAATCGCCATTTGAAGTTCCGACGCGGCAGCGTCCGGGGTCTTATTAGCGGAGTTAGCCGAAACGCATGCTTAGGATTATCCAATATGTTTGCGGTTGTTTGCATCAAGTTCGTTTTCGTTTTTCTTGCTCTTGTCTTTCTGCAACTGTCTGTCCACATCTTAGATTCCTTGACGCGTCGCCAACGCGCGCCAGTCTCGGTAGCGCGTCCACCTCAGCAGAGGTCGCGTTGTCGCTGCGTCCCGTGCCCTCGAGCTGTATAGCCCAGGGTGGGACGCGTTGCAGGCGTTTTGGCGCCCGTCCCGCCGTGCTGGCGGGCGTAGTACACTCAGGTCATTGGGTGTGGCGTCCGCGGCTTACAACGCGTGCCCGGCTGTGTCAGTCGGGCGTTGCATTCGCGTCAGCGGATGTCGCGTCGCCGCGCCCTGCGTTGCGCCAGAGGGGCCGACCTTGGTCCGCTGGCTGCAACTGTCGGCCACCTCCAACCGCACTAACGGTTTGTCTCGTTTCTCTTTGCTCTTTTTTTTTTTTGTATTCCCTCGAGCTGTACGGCAGAGGGCTAGGACGGGGTTTCAGCAGGAGTTGTGGCGCCAGTCCCGCCGTGCTGGCGGGCGTAGTACACTCAGGCCATTGGGTGTGGCGTCCGCGGCTTACAACGCGTGCCCGGCTGTGTCAGTCGGGCGTTGCATTCGCGCCAGCGGATGTCGCGTCGCCGCGCCCTGCGTTGCGCCAGAGGGGCCGACCTTGGTCCGCTGGCTGCAGCTGTTGGCCACCTCCAACCGCACTGGCGGTTTGCTTCGCTTCCTTTTGCTCTTTTTTTTTTTTTAATTCCCTCGAGCTGTACGGCAGAGGGCTAGGACGGGGTTTCAGCAGGAGTTGTGGCGCCCGTCCCGCCGTGTTGGCGGGCGTAATACGCCCAGGTCATTGGGCGAGGCGTCCGCGGCTTACAGCGCGCGCCCGGCTGTGTCAGTCGGGCGTTGCATTCGCGTCAGCGGATGTCGCGCCGCCGCGTCCTGCGTTGCGCCAGAGGGGCCGACCTTGGTCCGCTGGCTGCAACTGTTGGCCACCTCCAACCGCGCTAAGGTTTGTTTCGCTTCCTTTTGCTCTTCTTTTATTTATTCCCTCGAGCTGTACGGCAGAGGGCTAGGGCGGGGTTTCAGCAGGAGTTGTGGCGCCACTCCCGCCGTGTTGGCGGGCGTAGTACGCCCAGGTCATTGGGCGAGGCGTCCGCGGCCTACAACGCGTGCCCGGCTGTGTCAGTCGGGCGTTGCATTCGCGCCAGCGGATGTCGCGTCGCCGCGCCCTGCGTTGCGCCAGAGGGGCCGACCTTGGTCCGCTGGCTGCAACTGCTGGCCACCTCCAACCGCGCTAACGGTTTGTTTCATTTCCTTTTGCTCTCTTTTTTTATTCCCTCGAGCTGTACGGCAGAGGGCTAGGGCGGGGGTTTCAGCAGGAGTTGTGGCGCCCGTCCCGACATGTTGGCGGGCGTAGTATTATGGCGCTGGATCTGCACATTTAATCCCCCGTCTTTTTTTTTTTTGACCTGCGCGCTGCACACTTTTTATTCCCACTGCGTTCTTTGACCTGCCGCATATTTTTTTTTGACATGCGCGCTGCTCACTTTTTTTTCCCCGTCGCGCATTTATTGACCTCCCGTGCTGCGTGCTCGGTGTTCTACCCACTTAGCTACCCTAGCATGTTCATATCTGTAGTGGTTCGGGCGGTATGCGGCTGTTCCTGTGGGAGTGGGCCATTACAGAATATGCAGATACAGGTGTTGCCAAAGGACTCTACGACGAACTCTGCTGCAGGCACCTGGCTGGCTGAGGCTCATATAGAGACTACTAACGTCCACGAAGCTAGGAATGTGGAGATCGAGGCGGAGAACATGGAACCTGCCGCGCAAAAGTACTTCACGGAGAAGAACAGTCTATATGCGCAGGGTTGAAAGTTTGTGAGGATCTCCGGGCGGAAACAAAAATGCCGAGAGCAAAAGTCCCCTTTCTTACGGCACTGGCGCCAAAAACACCGTAAACGACGGCTCGCCTTCCAGAGCACGCTCGATGACCGGCAGTTCGGCTTCCCGGGGTAAAAACCCGGGCAGGCGCGTAACCGCGTGCTTGGTGCGCAGTCGTGGAGGTTCACGCTCCTCAGTAATCTCCTTGCGTGCTTCCTCGAGCAGGCGCCTGGATTCCGTCAGCGAGCGTGCGGTCTCGGAAGGCTGGATGGGTCACGGACGGTGCAGTCAGGCTTCGTGAGAGTAGACAGCATGGCATAAACACGCATTCAAGAGCACACTGAATACCTCGCTCAAGCCGAAAAAAATTCTTTGGTTGAGGTCCACACTGAGCGCTGCTGAACTCCTGCGGTGACTCCGCCGGTGAGGTAGATTTGATGAATATATTCGCTGGATCACGCCGGGGGTTTTCTTTGGGTTCTACTGTCAGTCTTTGCGTGCGTGCGTGAAAGCGGAGGAGACGGCCGGTGTGGTTGATGCAGAGGCTACACAGCGCCGTTGAGGTGTTCTTGCGGTGCTGCGAGGAAACGGAGCGACAGAGGCCCGCCCTGTTCTTATAGGCCAATATTGCAGTCGTTTTTTTTGTAAATACGCTAGGGTATACGCGATGCCAAGTTTATACTCTGGTTAGTTGGGGTAAGTGGCGGCGAGAGAAATTAGGTTGCATCCAGCCTGCCCCGAGGGTTAGGCCCGATTGAGCCGGTTAACCCGAAGCGGCGACCAATGGCGGACCGCGCGCGGCAACATGACCCTGAACAATACAACAAAAACTTCGCCATCAACCACAACCATGACCATGCCACAGCTGCCAGTTGAGTTACTAGGACGGATCTTCGTGGAGTGCTTGCCCAAGGAGGATCCGTACGTGAGCCCGGATGCAAGGCAGGCTCCAGTCTTGCTCATGTTAGTCTGCCGTCGGTGGATGAACATAGCAATCAAGACGCCCCAACTGTGGCGCTCCCTCTGCGCGGTTGTGGATGCCGAAGAAATGGAACGAGAGTACATGCGGAAGGAGCGCATGGGCGCGTATGCGAATTGGCTAGCAAGATCGGGGGCGTGTCCGCTTTGGGTGCAAGTTTCGTTCGATAACAGCGGGATGCGCAGCCAGCAGTGGCTGGAGTTACTTCGATGCTACAGGCAACGCTTCGAGCGACTACGCGTTGTCGATGGATTCGGGCTGGACATCAACGAATTGCTTGACGGCGGCCGCATGCTCAAGCACCTCGTGTTCGAGGCACGGTTCGGAGAAACAGATGACGAAGACCGCCCCAGGACCATCACCCTCACCCCGCCTCACCCCGCCCCACTCGAAACCCTCGCGGTAGACTACCTATGCGTCACACAGAATACCTTGTCCGACCATGGATGGGCGAACCTCACTGGCCTCGCCGTGAGGCTCACGGACGGCGAGAGCTACTCCATGGGCGAATTCTTGGACATAATCGACCGCTGCCCCAAACTCGAGGGACTCATCTTTGGCCCCGTTGCCTTCGGGAACCACGAACCACGTCCGCGCCTGCATTCAAACCTCCGCTGCCTCACCGTCTCTTTCGAGCACAGTGAGGAGGTCGAAGACCAACCAGTTTGGAGGATATTGACCCTGCCCCAGCTGCATTCCCTTCGAGTGCCGCATGCATTGGGATACCCCGACCTGGAGTACGAGCTCACGGCCGACCTGGAGCTTGACTGTGCAGGCGATTCAAGCGGAGAACAGTTGGGAGAGCACCCCCCGGTTACAGGAATGCCGGAGCGGTTTTGCAGCATAGAGGCGGAGGGCAGCGACCCAGGTTCCAACCTGATTGACTTATGTTGGACGAACCTTACGCGGTTGGAAGTCCACTTCAGCGGAGGCGGTGATGTCTTACAGAACGTCCTGGGGCTTTGTCCGAGCCTCCGGGAGCTTTACATAACCAGCAAACGTTGTAGCCCTGGTTCGACGTCGCTTTCAGCACCTTTCACCCACCCTATCCTCTCATCACTAGAGGTAGTGGTATCAGCGGAGCTCGGCAATCTTTTTTACACGGCTACGCTGCCCGCCTTGCGGAACCTCTCTGTCATTTCCACCGGTTACGGGGAACGCGAGGACGTTCGCTCGTTCCTGGTTCGCTCGCGATGCCCGCTGGAGAGACTCGAAGTGATAGCAAAGAATTCGACCCCTTGGACGGAGGAGGAGCTGACGGAGCTGGCCTCATTGGTGCCTACACTCAGCTATGTAAATTTGAACGGTTTTAGACGTTATTAGACGTAGACTCGGCTGCTGCGCCGCACCTAGAGCGGCTGTGGAACCCAGTACTGCAGCATTAAGTATATATGTATTAGTCGACCGAACGGCATGCGGTAATGTATATCCCATTGGACGGGCACGTGGACAGACGGTTGGACGGGGACATCGCCACACCGGATCTTACAGGGGCCCGGGTGCTACAAACAGGAAGTAAAGCGTCACCCTTTCCTCCAGTTCGTCAACCCCACCCGCCAACAACGTCTCGGTCTGGTGAAACTGTGCCACCTGCAGTACTTTATCGTTCAATTCCAGGTTGAACCAGCTGTCACGTCACGTCACTCCGAGTGACCTCCTGCGGAGTGGTTGTTTTGGGTCGACGTTCCTCTGACCCTGCCCGCCATGTCTACCGCTGCCACTCAGCCCGCGACGTCCACTCCCTACAAACGCCACCTCTCGACGATGATGCCTTATACCACGCATGCAAGGTATAGGTTCGAAGAAATGTTCCAAACGGGCGAAGAAATGCGAGATTACGCGGTGGGCCCAATGCCTGGTCAGGAGTTTCTGGACAAGTTCTTCCCTACCTCGGAGCTAGAAGGTTACGCCGAGAAGGCGTTCAAGAAGGGTACTTTCAGGGAGACGGTCGCGTGCAAAAACGAAACGTCTGCATACAAGCCCTTTGTAAGCAAGCTGACCGGTTGGTTGTGCGACTGGCATTTGATCACCGACAGATTAACTCTGCTGGAAGCTTGGCACCCGAACTGGAGTTTGTCAACAGTTCTGGCCATGTGGACAGTTCCG
>JBBPNO010000301.1:0-30592 GCA_038090915.1 Boletus eberwhitei
CACTCCGACCTTCTCATTAGCTTATCTCGAGGCCGTGCGTGATGTTCACCATCAAATGGGTGTGTCTTGTCCCTACTACGTCCCTCCACACACTAACATTACCGAAAAGTCGCCACATTCAGCTTATTGGTCTGGGACTTGCTCTTGACACTCGAGGAAGAAATAGAATATGTATGGCCGTAAGGTTATGAAAAATACAGCTGTGCTGCTATGAACTCATTGTTGCCAGAATGCGACGCTGCATACTCAAATGGTTCTACTTTTATTTTCGTTATGTCTTGCTAGCCGCCCAACTGTAGGTCATGTAGTCGCTCTTCCATCCGCATACCGAGGTGACTGGTGCATCATAGATTTCACCTGGCAGTCTTGCCGAGCTTGTCGTCGGGTCGCATTTCGGATTTCCTGTGCGCGATGTGGTATTGGTATATGCTAATCATCCTGCAAGTGTCGACTTGTATGATCGAGATTATCTTGGCCATCAGAAGTAAGCTCGGGGAACTACATGAAACTGACTTCTCAGTTCTTTAATCAGTTTTCGTGCTATTCAGCCACAGCCGCAGAGTGGCCGTCTTTGTTGGTAGCCTGATGCTCTTGGAATTAGGTGTCGCAGGTTTAAATATATCCCAATGTTCTACAATGGAGTACGTCGAGGCTTGCATTATCCCTCGCCCACGGAAGGAGATAGCAAATCCTGTTGGGTGAGTTTTTACTTCCCAAAGTACTCACCTGTGGGTTGACGTGGTGCCTCAGAATCATCACCATGATCGTCCAGAGCATCATCATGGGCATGTTCATCTTCAAGTATTTCGTCTGGATTAAACTACGGCGGAGAAGGACGCCTCTTCTATCATTCCTTGCGAGGGATGCTTTAAGTTGTTATGTCGTGATATTTCGTGAGTCACCCTGCAAACCACCAGTTGAATGCAAATTGGATGGCTCACTCTAGTGATGTGTGGTATCACTATGGTGGTCTATGGGCACGACGATCTGCGAATCACGGCTATTATATAGTACGTCTCACACGCTCACTGTTCGAAGCCACGGATTGACGAGTCAACTGAAGTTGGTTAATATCGCTCTATTCGGTTGTGGTGAGTGGAGCCAATTGGTCTAGAATTGTATACCCAGTAGCCCGAACCTAAAAATTCGAGATAGG
The DNA here is from genome assembly GCA_038090915.1 of Boletus eberwhitei. Lineage (NCBI taxonomy): Eukaryota > Fungi > Basidiomycota > Agaricomycetes > Boletales > Boletaceae > Boletus > Boletus eberwhitei. The sequence continues at coordinate 1,157 of JBBPNO010000301.1, forward strand.
GTTGTCGTCTCATTTTAAATATGCAACGGTTCGTGAGAGGGAATCCCTCGGACGAAGAAATCATGTTCACGAGCCAGATCTCCCTGTAACGCCGCGGCGTGTTCTGCAATATTATGTTGATCATAGACACAACATCAGAAGGTGCCTCATCTAGGGACAGCGAGGTGCATAAAGGGATGAGAAATGCCGACCCTGCGATCAAGCTTCTTCTTCCGTAGGGTGATATCGACCATGGGATAACCCCGGCGTATGCAGCGTCGTTCGCGACGTGCGCTCCATACTGTTTTACGATAAAGGCATTGTGTATTGCATGGTGCTGGTTTGACCCTCAGTCGTATGTCTCGCTTTTCTTGTCTGGCATTACCTTCTAACATTTAGCAAGGATGCTCGATACTATGGGTATGTTTGGATGTGCGTATCGAGTCCGGTTGTCATTCATGTCAGCTTCCTGACACCAAGATTCACGAATTTCAACTTAAAATGCGCGACTGGTTGATCAGACTACAATTTGGTACATGACAGACCTATATCGATATCTTAACTTTCCCTCACAGATTCTTAGACTTGCGGGTGTGCTCGAGCTTGTTTTGCCTCTCGCAGTAAGTCTAACGTGATTTATCCGTTGAAAGATGAACCCACAGCGTTTGCTCTATATAACCAATCCAGGAGGTAACTTTCCTGCTGTCGATTTTCATCTTGACGAAATTTGCGGGGCAGTGAGAATGCCATGGTCGCAGAAAGGCTTAGTCTTTTACCAAACGTGCCTTCTGGTGCTGTACAACTGACCGAGAATGGTAGGGATCAAAGACGCCGATGTCGATGAGTCCTAGCTCCGCTGATTGTTGCGAGTGCATCATAATCAGTAGGTCTGCTTAGGATATTGGGGTCCATTAACATCGTACATTACGTGCTCATTGGCCTGACATGCAGGTGCTCCTTCGCTTTCGGGGGGATTGGAAGAGGACTCCACTTGTATCATTCATGGTCCGAGATGGGAGCACGTTGCAACAATTTCTTGTGATTAGATGTCATCAGCGACAGTCAGATCAGTCTGTTTGTCTAGTTACCCGCAGCTGGTGGTACCAAGCGAAAAGGTCGACCCCGAAGTTATTCAACGACTGTGCACGATCGGGGCGCCCACACGAACGAACGAACGAAGTTCCAGCAATACTCTGTCAAGGATGATGGCTTCCTCAAGGTCGCTCACTTCACCTATCCGGCTGTGTAATGATGGAGGCCGAGGAGGATACCCGTGCGAGCGAAGCCCCAGTCGCAAATCTCGGTTGACGGTGATGGCTACATCAAGGTACTTGATGCCACCTCCTCAACGAAACTGGCTAAAAAGGGGGTTTCCCCATGAAGTTAACGGTACTCCTGGAAGAAGAACACAGGCATAGCATCATTTTACTGCTGACAAAAACATCGAAGTACCTTCTGAATTCATCTGAGTTTCGGAATAAACCAGGCATAATGTGATACTATATGATAAGAGAAACGCACTGTATTGCGGCGTCGTCCTGGACTGTACTACCCACGAGATCTCGACTTAGTATGGCCTGAATCTCCGTGCGATGTTGACACGGCTGCGACGTTGCGCGGGGTCGTTCCCAGTGCATGTGCATAAAGCTCGGTCCACACTACCACGGTCAGACGAGCAGGATAAATAGACGTGGGAAATTGACTAGTCAATTGAAGGACCCTGTTCCCGGCGCTTCAAGTCTTTCTTTTCCTTTTTTTCGCTAAAAGGAGCCGGTCGTGCGAGCGGAACGACACTAACGACGAAGACGAGAGTAGCGACGTTGAACCCGGATGATACCTCGAAACTCTGCTCGCAGGCTGGAGACGACTTTGGTGTCGTACTCCCGGCAACGTCTTCCACGACCAGCTCGACTTTATTCGACCCCGTCAAAAAAGGCCAATGCCCCCGCCGCTGCATTCGCCCAGCTTCAGGTCCCCCACCCGGACACCTTTCGCTTTACAACGCAGAAGGACCCGTTGACAGAGGAGGACATGCCTTTTGTCAATGACATGCGTGGTTTCTTGCACCGTCGGGTTCCTTACACAATTCTACCCACCCCTCTCCCTGATCATTCCAATTCCACCGCGCTGAGCACCTATTTTTTCCCGGACTCACCGACCCAGGATCAGCTGGCGGTCATGGACGCGTGTCTACACAATCTGTACGACGTGCCTCGCGCAAAACAAATTTTTGAGCAACTACGAAAGTCCAGCTCGGCTGAATCCCTCCTGGAGACACGGATATACAACTCTTTCTTGCAGGCCTATATCGAGATGGCATCTCTAAAAGAGCCAAATGATAGTGCTTTGTGGGTTGAGGACGCATGGTCATTGTATGAAGCCATGGAAAACGGGTCGGAAAATATCCACCCGACCGCGCAGACCTATGCAATCATGCTCCTTGCTCGGTTACGGTAAGCGGTCGTGTAACATGACGACGTATCTCACCATTGCCTGCAGGCTCAGCTCCGATCCTAATGATTCAAATACAGCGCCAAGTCCAGGAAAGCTGCTGGGTAGACTCACAGCGCGTGGAATATCCATTCAAGATGTCATATCCGATCGCATATTTACCTCTTCCGAAGAAGCCTCTGAAGCCATCCGGTTGCTGTCCAAGGCAGCAATAGAGATGAACATGTCGCGAGTCATAGCAGAACTAGGGCGAGTGGAAGCCATGGGGACTGATCGTGTGGATCCATTAAATGACGTGCCAGAGGTGACACCAGTCAAGAAACTCGCGGTCAGTTGGGCAACTCGATATTGGACCCTTCCCTTCTGATTGATCCTGTCACAGGACGCATCCAAAGAGATTGTCGATGAAAGTGGCAATGTTACTCGCTTAGCACCAGTAGAAGAGATCCCGTTCAATTTGGACAACCTACGCAAGCATCTGGCACAGATTACCCTCGCTCGTCGCGTTCTTCCCGAAGATGTTGCGGCCCGTCAAAAACTGCTCGAAGCGTCTGTCTATGATGTCGCTGTTGAGAGGCTGAAACACGAGGCCAAAATCTTCGATGAGATAGGTTTGGGTCATGTGGATATGGGTCTTCGACGCGCAGACCTTCAAAGATGGATGTGGGATTGGCACCAGAAGCTCAGTGTTCGTCTGGAAACTGAGATTGCAGACATCATTGCTGCCGAGACTAAGCAAACTCGAGGTATGTGCTGACTTGTAATAACAACAAAACCAAAGTCAACACACCATCTAGCTGCTCGTCTGGGTCCATTCTTGTCGCTCGTGAAGCCTGAAACGCTCTCTCTTATCACCATCCTCGAAGTGATGCGATTAAACAGCACCGGTGGTATCGCTGACGGTATGAAATTAGCTCGCGCTCTCCTCACTGTTGGGCGTGCAGTCGAAAATGAGTACAAGGCTCAGATGTGCAAGCGCAACAACATCGCGATACCTTCGTTACATCGTGTTGGTGACCACAGTTTCTTCACGGGCCTTGGCTACAGGGATCTGCACGCACGACGGGTCACAGCAGCCAAGTATATCCAGGATAACGAGGAGTGGACGACAGAGTGGACGCAGTTGTTGCGCGTGCGGGTGGGAAGCATCCTTGTCGACTGCTTGATGGATGTTGCCACTGTCGAACGTACAGCACTTGACAAACGGACCGGTGAGGAATTGTAGGTGTGGTTTTTGTCTCGTGTTCTTAGGGGGGCTCATCATGTATGTAGGAAGGAGAGGCAGCCCGCGTTTTACCATGCATACGAATACGTTCGTGGTCAAAAACTGGGCGTCATCCGACTGAATCCCGTTGTTGCCGACCGACTTGCCAAGGACCCTCTGCGTGAAACACTTCATCCTCGCCATCTTCCTATGCTCATTAAGCCCAAGCCCTGGCTCGCTCCTGACCAGGGCGGGTATATTTATAACAGGAGTAGGTATTCTTCTCGTCCTGCAAGGCAGGTCCGCTGACGAGATGATTCAGCTTCAGCCATGCGTTTCAAGGACTGTCAGGAACAACAAAGCTATCTCCACCATGCCTCGTCTCTGGGCAATCTCGAACTCGTGTATGCTGGCCTGGATGTCCTAGGCAGTACACCTTGGCAGATCAATCGTAAGATCTTTGATGTCGTACTCCAAGTCTGGAATTCCGGGGAAAGGCTCTGTAAGATTCCCCCCGCAGTATACGACAAGCCCGAACCCGAGAAACCGGAGAACTATCACACTGACGTGCAGGCAAAATCCATATACAACCAACGCCTCAAGAGTCATGTCCAGGATAAGGCAAACAACCACTCGGAGCGCTGCAGCGTCAATTACAAGATTGAGATTTCCCGTGCTGTGAGTCTCTTATATGTACATCGAACCACTGTACTGATCGAAGTTAGTTCTTGGGAGACACATTCTACTTACCCCACAACCTTGATTTCCGTGGACGAGCGTACCCTATCCCCCCTCATTTGAGTCACATTGGTGATGATCTAGCCCGTGGCCTTCTAAGGTTCGCAGAAGCCAAACCCCTCGGCGAGCGTGGTCTGCGTTGGCTAAAAATTCATCTTGCCAACCTGTGCGGGTTCGACAAGGGGAGTTTCGACGAACGCGTGGCATTTGTGATGAACCACCTTGATGATATATACGACAGTGCCCAGAATCCTTTGGAGGTGTGTCGATCTCCTCATCTCGGCAACTTTTTCTGAATTTCTGGACAGGGTCGGCGCTGGTGGACTAAGGCAGACGATCCATGGCAATGTCTTGCTATCTCCATGGAGCTCCACGCTGCCCTTGAATCGGAAGACCCTCATGCATACATGTCAACGCTTCCCGTCCACCAGGACGGCACATGTAATGGTCTGCAACATTACGCAGCCCTTGGAGGTGATGGCAAAGGTGCTGCACAGGTCAATTTGGCGGTCACCGACCGGCCGTCGGACGTGTACACCTATGTTGCCAGCATGGTTGAAAAAATTGTGCAGAGAGACGCCGACAATGGCGAAGAGATTGCACAACTCCTGCTGGGAAAAATTTCTCGCAAAGTGGTCAAGCAAACGGTGTGTTCTCCGTGTCTTTTTCGCTGGAGTTGTTTGATGCTGATCGTTGGTCTTTGGTGAAGGTCATGACGACCGTGTACGGCGTTACTTATATCGGTGCTCGCGAGCAGATCGAGAAGCAGCTGAAAGATAGGGAGGACATACCTGAAGAACAGTGTTGGGCAGCTTCTGCCTACCTTGCAAAGAACGTCCTCCACTGCATCGGTGACCTCTTCTCAGGTGCCAAAGCCATCCAAAACTGGCTGAACGTCTGCGCCAAACTTATCACCAAAGGTGTTCCCAAAGAACGTCTCCCCGAGATCCTCAATCCCCGACGCGCCAACGCCAGGGCAGAGAGGGTGGAAACCCGCATACGGCAGGAACAGATGGCAACGGTAGTGTGGACGACGCCGTTGGGATTGCCGATCGTGCAACCTTATCGCAAGGGGAAGCGCAGGCAGATCATGACGTCCTTGCAGACGGTTTATATCTCGGATCCTACCGCACCCGCTGCCGTCAATGGCACCAAGCAGGCTTCTGCATTCCCACCCAACTTTATTCACTCCTTGGATGCTACACATATGATGTTGACCGGGTTGGAATGCAGGGTGAGTGTCTGTTGGACGTCGTGGATGAGAGATGACTGATGGGGATCTAAAGACTCAAGGCATCACGTTTGCATCTGTGCACGATTCTTACTGGACACACGCATGCAGCATTGACCAGATGTCGGAAGTCATCCGAGATACGTTTATCGCCCTTCACTCTTCCGACATACTTCATAAACTCGAAGCCGAGGTGAGCACGTCCTACCACCACTCCTTCCACGTTTCCCAGGATACTCAACCCAACACGCAACCCACGTGCATGACAGTTCCGCGAGCGCTATGCAAACCACGTTGTACCCTTGACGGTGATTCGAAAGAAAACAATCCTAAAGACGCTGTTGGATGCGGGTTGTCGTATTTCGGTATCCAAGGATATGGCTGCGGAGCTCGAGCAAGAGAATGCAGCGGTTGGCAACTTGCTCGACGTCACGGACGCCGAGGCGAGCACGATCTCGACCATCACCGTGGACGACGACGCTGCTCCCGCCCCGACCGAGGAACCTGTGGCACCCATCAAGCGCAGTCGAGGTCGTCCACTTGGTGCAAACAAGAAACGTATCCGAGTGGAACAAGACGAGGACGAGGACGAGGACGAGGACGTGCCGGCGGCGTTCAGGAACAAGTTTATCAAACTCTCGCACTTGATTCCGCCACATCCGGCAAAGGGCACGTTTGCCGTGGAGACGATCCGGAAGTCGTTGTACTTCTTTTCGTAGGAGCTGCCCTCATGCTTTTTGGGTTATCTTCGTGCGGTCCGTCCCCGCGTTGCGCCATCTATACTCTGTCGTTTGCTCTCGGCTTACTGGTTCACGCCATTTCGCATGTCCATCGTTTTCGACGCCATCCTCTGCCATCAACCACAATCCACACGCATATCTATGCATATTGTAAATCATCATTAATGTAACAGTGTACATAGAGCATAGACTTTATCGGTCACCTCTCGATGCTAAGAGTGACCAAAGATTTTTTGTTTTTGCTAGGGCGAAGCAAGTTGGCCCATGGCACGTTCACAGATGGCCAACAACATGTTTTGACAAACTGGGTCGATGGCGAGCTTGGGACCGATCGCGTCGCAGTGAGCTTGATCACCATCGAGAGCGTTGCTGCTCGACTGTTCAGGCTGGCTTGGGCTAGAGTCCGAGACACGTCCACCGAGCGGCACCGAGCGAACGAGTTTCCCAATCCGATCGAGGAGTGCTTCTCTGAGCAATGCTCCTCCCATGTCCGCCCTCCCAACGGCCGGATCACGCGAAGTATCATGGCTCCCTGGTGGTGTGACGCAGAGATTGAGCGTGCTCGCGAGCAACCAGCCTGCATCCCTCGTCGCGAGCACTCGGACGCGTTCTGCTCTCGTGCCAGACAGTCGTTCCAACCGTTTCGCACGCGATTCGGGTGCTGCGCGTTGTTGGGGCTGAGAGCGAGACTGAGTTTGCGTTTGCGTTTGAGATGGTGCAGAGAGTGGGGTTGGTGTTGGTGTCGGTGTCGGTAGCGGTGCTGGTGTTGGTGTTGGTGCCGGTGGTTCTGAGGGTGTGGCCGGTAACTGTGGAGAGGACGGAAAGCACGAGCTTGAAGGGGAAGGGACCGCGTACAGCGCTTCGAGCTCGCGGATCGTCTCGAGGCCGAGTCGGTCCCTAATACCGCCCGCGATACTGCCGCCGCTACCACCACTCGCGCCTGGGCCTGGGCCGGGGGGACGGACAAGGGACGGGAGAGCGTCCAGCACCTCAAGTGAGGTGCCGATGAGTGCGAACACGTCTGTGCGTACGTCGGACTTTTTCGGAGGATCGACGGAGGCGGTGCAGGCACCCTTGTCCTTGTCCTTGCCCTTGCCAACGGACGATCGACCGACCTTGTCCTTTTTGAGCGACACCGAGAGAAGGGGCGCGAGGCGCGCGGAACAGAGCGGGGCGATGGCACGTAAGAGGGCAAGGAGGACGCACTCGAGGAGGTGGTCGAGGACCCTGTCGACGTGTACGTGCGCGTTGGTAGAGGCAAACGTAGTGGTATGTAGGCGCTGGCGCTGACGTTTTGACTTGGTGCTGTCCTGGGCGGTGCGGACCAGGGTGTGCAAAGCTGTCCGGAGGACGTACGTGAGGAGGGGTGACGCCAGCGCGATACGCGTGCTGTCTATGTGCTCTGGCTTGAGTTGCAGAGGCGCGTCGAGTGCGGATTGGGCCGGGTTAAGACTCGGTGCGGAGAACAAGAAGAGGTGAATCGTGTCGAGCGCGCGGAGGACCGCGTCGGCGACCCGTGATGCGTACGAAAGAAGGTCTGCATTGGGAGAGGCGAGGGCACCTTTGAGAGAAGCATATGCTGCGACGAGCGATGGGGGCGAAGGGTACTGGGATGACAGAAAGCGCGACCAGTCTATAGCGCGCGAGGTCAGCATATATGCGCGTGCAATGTTGGTCGCCTACCAGCACGACTTTGGTCCCAACTCCACTCGGGATCGTGTTGGTCCCGGGTGGGATTCTTTTTGCTCTTTTTTTTGGGAGGCGGTGCATCCGAGGTCGATGCTACCTGAGACGCATCGGTGCGGAGTTTTGAGAGTACTGGAAGTACGTTCGGTGTGTGTGAGCTGAAGGTTCGGGCACTGAGGAGTGTGGTCGACACGTACATTCTTGATCGGCATCGCGTTGAGCTTTGAGGCTTGCGAGTTGTTTCTCGAGCTCAAGCGCGTACGTTCGCCACTCTCGACCGTCAGTGTCCTTGGTCGCAACCGGGAAACGAGACTGGAGATCTAACAGGTAGGCTGTTTGGAGCGATCGTGTCTGCGTGTAGACTTTGAGTCAGTGGGTACTGCTGCACTTACATGCCGCCGACTGATCTCTGGGCTTGTGTTTCAGAGCTGCCAGAGCCTGTATGTAAAGTCAGATCGTGTGCCAGAGGAAAATGCGTCGTCGCGTACGATGGCTATCCGAACGACGGAGCAAGGATCGGGCTGGGACATCAACTAAACTAGCGGGCGACGGAAAAACCTACTTCTCGCGTTCCCTAACAGCTTGGGCCAGAATACACGAAAAATCGCATGGAAAAACGTGTGCTGGAGGGATGCCAAACGCACAACGGGTGGGTGACAAGCTACTTCTACACTCGACTCTCAATCTCGAGACTCGCATACACGCTAGTGAAGTAAATTGGGACACCACGACATTGAAGCACAAAAACATGCAATTTTGGAAGTAAATGCTAATGAAACACGAGCAGGTATGGGTCACATCGTTACTTGGGCTCTGCACCCTTCACCTTGGACTCGAGCTCAGCCTGTAAACGCTCGTTAGCACTCTTCGACGAAAGTAAGACAGTTTTAGCTGTTAGCTAAAATTGTGACACACAAGCTCTTTCTTTTTCTCTTCAATCTGTACAAGCCTTTGAGTGTCGCTGAAGATGGGGACAGTAAATATAGCATACCTGAGACTTGAGCTTGCGTAGCAGCTCGGCGTCATGTCGCCGCGCGTATTCCTCTGTGACATGTCAAACCTCTGCAATCCTGCCAGTCAGCCAAGCTCACCTTCATGAGCCCTCTCCTTCTTTCTGTAGAATTGGTTATGGTCGGGCACCACCGGAGACTGTCGGGAAAACACTCACCCAAATTCTTTGCTCTGCGCAACGCTGCCCTCCCTCACGCTCGAAGTATACGCCCTCACGAGAGCGGTACGGCTAGCGAGGGTAGCAGGTACTCGGCGAGAAGCAACAGAAAGCGTTGTGAACATCATTCAACTGGGCTATTATAGTCGTGGTTAGGGAGGACGTCAGGCGCCCCAGCAAAGGGGGCAACAGTGCGTGACGCCCAAATAGGCTGCGTGACACTATGTCACATCATACACCTTCTAGTTCTCAATTTTGCAGTCATGTCCTCGGCGCGTCTACTCACGCAGGTGGTCAGTTTAGTGTTTCCTATCGTCGTCGTCGTCGCGCTCATTCTCGTTCTCGTTGATAGTCTCGAAGTGCATGCAGTGCGCGAGCGTTCTCTTCCTCAGCTACCCGTAGAGGTATTCGTTCCGCATTGTGCCGATCCAGCATCCCACTGATGTTTCCCCCTGTGCTAGACCTCGTTCAGGACCTCTACATCAGAGAGCTCAAATCTTATAAACCACCCGTCGTTGTGCGTATTCGGCCTGTGTTCCACTTTGCGCTCCTGACTTGGAATCGTGATCTCGTAGGCCAAGGATGCCCACGTCGGAAGCGTGAAAGTGTTCACCGCACCTGCTGCCCCCAAGCCACCGGTTCTTCCCGCGGACCTCGCTGCGGAGCTCACCGCATATGACGCCTCAGAACCAACGAAAACAGAGGCCGAAGCTGTCAAGCCCACCGGTCTCTCGGGAGAACAAGTTGGGGGCGGCGCAGAGGCATTCCTGACCTTCTTGGAAGCAGATGTAAAGCCTGCAGAGGCTCACCACTGATGCTTAAAATTAGACCGAGATACCGTCGACGACTCGTTCAATAGATATGCCCCGTGGTGTTTTCGTGATGTCGTGTTTGCCCCACATATTGCTGGAGAGGTGCAGTAAGCGATCAGCTTTGTCCTTCTGAGATTTCTGAAATGTCTGGACAGTCGTGAGAGCGACGGATGTTGGTATGGGAATGTATTCACTTCCCCGAAATGCAAAACCAACTTTTGGTGCAAGCTTGTACATGTAATCAATACCGAGGCTATGAATACGTACGCAGTCGCCATCTTTCCATGATCAACTTCTCGTAATCGTCGATGCTATGCTTTTCATACGAGCATATGAGTTCACTAAGATTCCTCATTTACCGTGCTTCGTCTCTGATTTCAATGCAGTCCTCTTGGAGCCCCAAGTCACTTGATCCGCGTTGGCGGCATGCATCTGCGTCCGATGATGTGGACGAGTTTACATTACCGAGGAGCGTAGATCACAGTAAACGTTCACTTCAGGGTCAGAAGGCGGCCGCAGATCATCGATGCATCCTGTGTGCACCCTACATTCCTTGGTTGTCCTACATTTGGTCTGTTCACCATATCTATAAACCATGCCGAACATGTGGTCATACCGATCGGCGCCACCGCCAATGTTTTGACTGTTCTATTGAGCATTGGACTCCAAGCACTCTGCACGGTGCGTTCGATCTCTGGTGTGTGGCAGATATTATTGATTCTTTGATATACTTTGATATACACAACTACAGTAGGACGAGTGACAATATGGGCCAAGGGTTACTACATGGATCTCCATGTTATCGACGTCTCACCTTTGTTTGCCTGATCAGCCATTTACATCATCATCGTAGGCCCAGACGTGGTCATTCATTGCCAGAGATCAGTGATGCAGTAAATGACACAGTGAGAGGAAAACATTTTTTTTATCGGCGAAACTAACTTGACCCGAATCAGGGAACGATGTATTTTTACAAACGCCCTCTTGACATGGACGAGAACCTGCTTCCTCAAGCCAATGTGACTGTCGATAGGTACGATGTAGAACGATTTCATATTTGCTCACGTTGGCTAGATTCGAATTCGATGATACAAACCTATCTGAGCGCTTGCGGAGCGCGATTCGTCTCGGGAAATGTCACCATAAACGCCACATCCGGTCAATTGTTGGAGCTGGCACCCCCACTACGACAGACCACCAGTCGACATGGGGAATCCTCGACTGGTCTATCAATACGGATTTGGGTTTCAACAGCACCGATTTCAACGGGGCAAGCTCAACGAGCTCTACACAAACGACGAATCGGACGTGATAATCCATCCAGAGTGTCTGTCCTTTTTGCCACGAATCTTTCAGCAGGCAATTACAGCTGCGGTCGGGCAGAATACAATCCTACATCGTATGATATGTGGGTCACTCTTCGATGGGGGTTCACCACGTTTCTCTGACTTGATCGTGTGACGGACAGCACGTTTGATGACGCGGCTGGACGATGACTCGAAGTACTGGTCCCAATTCCTTTGTGCTCGATGCTGTCAACATGCAGGACGCTGTTGCAGGTCTGCTCGCCACTACTGGTAGCGCCCGTTCATGCCACGTGCGCGATGTCCGGTGAACGCAAAAACTGACGAAAGAGCTTGGTTCCGAAAGGTAGTCTCCTGGACTCCATCGGCGGCTTTCAAAAACCGCGCAGCGACGTCGATGTTCACGATGCCGCGATCGTCCAGCTTCAGCTAAACGCATGTACAACTCCGTATTATTTCCGCCCACACATACGCCCTGACGCCGATTCCCAGATCGATACCCCACCTGGTAAGGTCTCCCCTGCCCTCTTCTATCTAGACGCCTCGATCTTCATTTTCATGTCTCATCAACATTACATGTACGTCCCACGTTAACCCCCCCACCAATCCTTGAAGCTCTGCTTCGTCGCCTCCGCCTCCATCGCCATCTGCTTACCACATCTCCACCTCAGCCCACCTATCCTGGACAACATCGGAATGCTCGACGTACTCTGGCTCTCGACTCGCTTTCCGGCGCTGCGCGGGCGTGTGCATACCGGACGTGGTGAGTTTGATGGGTGTTTTGCGGTGGGTGAGGTGGACGGAGGACGGGGATGTCGCAATCACAACATTCTGGATCGTACATTAGTTGGTCCGTCCTATGTCCTATACGACCCGGGGAGCCTTTCGGTAGCGCTCGGAAGGCCAACGGCTTGTTTCTCCGGGTGAACCCGGTCGTTCTCTTCTATCGCCGCTCCATGCGCGCTGTCATTTTTCTCCCTTTGTTGGGTTCATACTGGCCTCGCAGTTTCTTTCTACCACAAAGTGGGCTGCCTCAGATCAACATGATTGTCGTTGACTCAGAGATCGCATATACGTCGTCTTCGCTACGCCCCGGTGCCAAACTAGAAAAAAAAAAAAAAACATCTATGAAACTATTACATAACAGCTCGTGAAGGGACCAGGGACCAAAGCTGGCGCCAAAAGGTGACAAGATAAAGTCATACGTAAATCCAGGTAGATATCGTGATAAGTTGTATCGTTGGTATGATGGGGCATCTCCGGGGAAGAAAAATCATCATGGTATTAGGGTACGAGGGTTGCTTGGAAAGGCTCTATCCACGCATTTCAGACTCAAACTCAGTTTCGGCGGAATTTAGCAAAGAAGCCGGTCTTGGGGCTAGGCATGGCGCTCGTCGCGCTGGACATGCGGTCACGTCGCCGACCACAGCACACAGTGAAACCGGCCAAGAAAAGGAGAATCATGGCAGTAAAGGTGAGCCAGAAGCCTTGACAAAGCACGTCAGTAGATTATTAGAGCTCGTGAAAGGGACAAACGTACCTGGTCCGGTGATAGTGTTATCGCCGAAACCGAGTTGGCCCATTTGATTCTTGAAGTAGGCATAGAGGGCAATGTCAATGGCGAACGCGATGACGGTGAGGGTGGCGGCGAGGAAGGAGACTAGAGAGGCGAGGAGCGTGATGGTGATATGTTGCGAGAAGGAGAGGAGCAATGCGCCAAAAGAAATACCACATGCTATATCGAGGATTGTCCAAAAATACAAAGGCACCGTGTGGTTAAATCTGAGGAAGATGGGTTGGAGATGGAAAAAAAAAAGACGTACCAACGGGATGGACAGCGAGACCGAGGGTCCAAGAAGATGCGATATTGACCGTCGTATTAGCGCTGTTCTGGAGGGTCAGTGAATAGCCATGGCCTATGTGGGGTATGAGCGACAAAGTCAGCGAGCCACCGAAGAATTGCGGACCTGTATTGCTGCAGACTGTGTCTCCGTCAAGGAGGGTGTAGCAGTAACTCCTATGCACGGATAAGGGGAGAATGGCAGTTTAATTAGAGAGACGACATACCAAATACCCAACTAGGGCAGCACATGGCCGAACGGCGTCAATGGCTGAGGCAACGGAGGACTGATGGCGCTCACTCACTCTCAATTGTGTCATTTCTTGATCTCCAGCCACCGGGACAGTGCCGTTGGTGTGCACGCGAGTGATGTCCATTGCGGTCAGGTAGGGTAGCGAGATGGAGACGATAAAGAGGAGGACAAAAGCAGAGAAGAGAAAGAAGATGGCGGGTATGCAGAAATTGCGCGACATGATGATGGCGAACGTTTGTCGTCGTCGGGAGCGGCGTTGAGGAAGTGGAAGGAAGCAAAGCGCGAGGCGAACCTGGGAACACGCTGAGATGGTTTTTATTATGGAACGATCTCAGCGCAGAGTTGCTCCAATTAACTAAACCCGGAAATGTCCAAGCCGCACACAGCCCGCCATGCGGCACGCTTCGGGCCTGGGGTTCAAAACCCTTTTCTAAGGAATATGTACAGCCCAAGTACTGTTCTTTGTCCAGCGGGCAGTATAGCCCTTTTTTTTCTCACAACACCGTTCGTGTGTTGGTGCTATATGAACTACGGGTACGGCTAAGCAAATCGTACCTGCCATGACTCACTGATACGTACAACTTATCTACGAAAACTTTCCCAACAACACTAGTGGTTACTTTTGGCCGGTGCACACAAAGAGCAAACAATTGGTTTTGATTGAAGTCGAGACGCCAGCACTACGACTACGCAGTGAAAATATATACCGATACAGAGCATAACTTAGATAGATACACATACGATACCGTCCGCATCTGTAGTACTGTCCAGCAAAGGGCGCTGGAGGATTAAATAATTAAATAAATAAACCTGGTCGGCGTCATGTGCAGATGTGACTCGGGGAGTGCCATGACGCCACTGCTTTGTTTCTCTGCTTCGTGTCTCCGCTTTGTCTCTGCTTTGTGTCTCTGCTTTGTGTCTCTCTGCTTTGTGCATAATACTGTTATAAGAGCAGCGCAATAACAATGTTGAACTTCATCATCTCGCAGTCCTCTATCGCCCTCACCCACCGGTACACCTTCCCCAAAGTCCTCATCCTGCTCATCGAACCGGAGTGGTACCCGTCCCTCTAATTCTCTTAGAATACCCAACCCGCCACCCCTCTCACCTACACACCTATCTAGGAACTCGTCATGAGCAAAGTATGCTCTCCTCTTTACTTCATCGGAGCTCAGACCGACCGATTCATTCTAGACCTTCTCCTGCGACTTCAAGGATTGCGCTCTCGTCTTCACAAAGAAGTCCGATGTAAAAGGGCACATTGTTGAACATGTATACCCCTCAAAGTACGTCAGGGTATCATAGTGACATGGCGAGTGTCGAACTTGACGAACATCGATAGGCTATCCCGCTGCACGGAACCTGAATGCGCATTCGCCACTCTTTACCTGAGTACGCCTGAGGCCTGAGGGGTCTCACAATACATAAACACTCCCAGTCTTCCGGGGCACTAGTGGTACGGCCATCACTTTTATCCCCTACTCAGTACCCCCACTCATCGCCACTGAAAGCATGACCTCTCATGCCACCAGCCCGAAGTCAAAGAGGGCCCAAACACGGAATGCCACTCAGTCCGGCCATAGATCCTCACTGGTCGGGGTTCTACACAGACGATTTCGCTGGGTCGTCCACATCAAGTTACCACTCAGATACCTTCACTGCAGGTGACTTCGAGATGATGACCGGTCGTGACGAACCCGATACAATGGGGTGGGATGCATCTGTCTGGGACGATTTCTGGGGGCAATACAATTCACTTACTTACACTTGATCTTGTTGCTGCAAAACAATATCTTTCCAGTCTATTACAACATCGTGTGTTCATTCTTCTTATGTATCGCACCATCTTACAATACACAAACACTCCCAATAAGGCTTTCGTAACATTTCCGCTGTGGATCGACATATTCATCTAGTTACGCAAGCTCATCGCTCGCTCAGCTGGACCATTCCACCGATCGCGGTGTTGCACTTCCGTCACCCAAAAGTTACGATTCCAAACGCGTTACCTTTGACGAGAAC
Organism: Boletus eberwhitei; assembly: GCA_038090915.1. NCBI lineage: Eukaryota > Fungi > Basidiomycota > Agaricomycetes > Boletales > Boletaceae > Boletus > Boletus eberwhitei. The sequence goes on from JBBPNO010000301.1 coordinate 16,585, forward strand.
AGTCGATTAAACACGTTGCTTGGCTTTCCCTCGATTTATCCATGTCGATCAAACATGAACACAGTGGGATGCTATCAGGCGGATTTTCGGTTACGCCATGGAAGCCAAACAATGAACTGTGAGTCGACAACATAGATCCACTCACCTCACACTTTATGTGTTTTCGCAAGTCGTGTTCAAAGGATCAGTCGAGAGTCATCGCAAAGCTCGGCGGCTCGGCGAGGACTTCAAGCTGTTTATGTATCACTTTCGTTTCAATTGGCTGGCGCTTTAGATGGAAGACTACAGCACATCCTACACGACCAAAAGTGATCGTAGCCGGTCAGACCACGCGATGGGCATAATGCACGAGACGATTTTCGTCCGCTCGACACACCACAAGTGGTGTCTTTGTGACCCATATCGAAGAATGAGACAAATCGGCCGTCAGAGTGTATACAACAGACCTTGTGAGTCCGAAAGCTCACGAGGAAAAGCTACATCCACCCATCAGCTCGATCTAGTCGAATCAGCTAGAGCCTAGAGGAACCTACGCACGTCGACCTCGAAGATGGGCCCCTTCGGACAATGTCATTATCTGCCCCTGTATTTCCAATGATATCACCTTCGTTTTTGTCCGTTCACCTTGCGCGTCCCGGACTCGTCAATGCTCCTCGGTTTATATCGGTGTACATTCTATCATTCCGATGATTTTGACTCTGTACACACAAAACGTGTGATTGTGACGAGCGGAAAGGAGGAGTGGGGCGCCGAGAAGAGCACTGAATGTCTTGTTCAATTCTTCCATTCATATGTCCAGCGTTTCTCCTGAAATGTGACGGCAAGGCTTTGTATGCGACTCGTACTCTCCAAGCTTAGATTGAGTGATGACTAAGCGACGCGACCGACACGTGCCTCAACGACCGCTCGCAGGACGAACCTAAGCCTTGACTATGGTCAAAGTTCCTCTGGATTCACCACCTTTTTCACCAGTTCTTGAACAGGTTGAACGGCCTACGAGGAACAATACTGGAATGAATGCAAACGAAGTGCCCGGAAAGACAAGGTTGTGGCATCTCCGAAGGAAATGTACGCCGCACTTTCAGCGCACTGCACGAACCAAATTCTTGCGTTATGCAACGTGCGCTCACGAAACGCAGCACTCGCCGGATGAAACCACGCACTAGGGATGCGGTCGACGCGTGCAAAATGCTCCAAAGCTCGCGTTGTCCTCGGAGGCCGACCTTCAGAACACAATGTCAGTCCGATGCCAAGCTTGTTCCCGCACCCAAAGATATGCCAAAACGGAAAAAAAAAGTGGAGAAAATTGGTGTCCTCATGGATATCGCCATCGGACGATATGCGAATGGTGAGGCCATGAAGCCCGGGAAATCCTCACAATTGCGAATTTCCACCGCTTATAATTTAAAGGGGAGGGCACAGGGACGCACCCCGGGCTTTCTGATCATATTTTAGTATTTTCATTGGTCTCTTTTACTTACTCATTCAAAGTCCTTATCATTTTACAGCTATTATAATTAGTTTATGATACCTTTCTCTTATAGATACCGCTCGATCGAGTGTCGATAGTACGTCAAGAACGGGTCCAGGGCGCAAAACCCAGTCACCAGGCGACCAACCTTGTTGACCATTCAAATATCCATGCCGGACTTTGAACTGGTAACTTGTTCTACTACCACCACCATCGCAGATTTTACGTCGTCCTGAACACCATGTGGGGAATGTCTGACTCGGACGAAGAGTATTCTGAATCAGATGAGGACATGGAGCTACAAATGGAGGAACCCCCGCCCGGCGTCACAGGGCTACCTCTTGCAGAGCACTACTTTGGGCCATTGCTGTCGCCTGTTGTTGCGACTCCTGCCCAGTGGACGGCATACGTCGAGCATCGTCGGGGTGCCAACGCCACGTTTAGAAACGTCTTCGATCGTCGAAAACGGTCGATTAGCGATGCGGTAGCCGTGATTGAAGACGAGTTGGGTCTAGATGACGGTACGCTCCAAAAGTGTATTTCAATCTCTTGGCGAAATGTCGAGCTGGACGACATCGACGTGAGTGGGGTCTGTCTTATAACCCTGTACAAGACACTGGCTCATCGATCCCCTTTTCTCAGCCTCGCAATGCAGATATTCTTATTCGAATCTACTCCCCTGCAACACCAAAATACATTGACGTACATTTCAAGTACCATTGCCGTTCTCGGATGTACGAAATCGAGTGGTTTTACTCGCTCGGGTACAGTGTCTACAACCGCATTTCCGGTTCACCTGATACCTACCGCGACCCTTCTACAAATGGCCCCCCATCCAGGTGGCACACTCGCGGTGGATGGCAATCGATATGTTGGGGATACTACGAAGACGAGGGTAACTACGGTCGCAAGTGGCGTCGAATTGAAGTGGCCGAGATGGGGCTGCACGAAGACGGCGTACTTGATGTTCACGAAGCGCTTTTCGGGCCGATCGAGACGCCTCCGGACGACAACGCTGATGCGGTTCTCGAATACAGGAGGAAGCTCGTCACGACCGTGCGTCTCCTGCTCGCTGCGGTCGGGATAAGATACGCGGTGGCTTGTACGGACGAAGAAACCGATGAAAGGCCCGAGGATTACATGCTAGAGGGCTTGGGGGACAAGTGGGTTGCTCGGGGGGTACGGGACGCTTGCGGGTTCCAGTTGAGCAGTGATCCGGAAGCAGCGAGTCGTGGGCAAGAAGAACGTAGAGAAGAAGCGGCGGGTGAGGACGATATTGATTGCGAGGATGATTTCTCTGATGATGGGTGGTTTTGATGACGATTACTAGCACTAATGATTCAATGAAAATCATGTCCATATAAGCACTGTTTACCAGCAATGGTCTCCGTCAGACAGCGTGGGATCGATTCAAGAAAGCAGGGGCGCTGTTTCTTCTGACGAAATGCGCGTTTTCGCTGACTCGTCCCAAAAGGCTGGCTAGCCTCAGCAAGTCGGCGTCGCTTGCTTCAAATATTTTGATAAGTTTGTAAACAGAGTCATAAACTCACTTTCACCAAACGGTGGGTGGACGAAGTAGCTCCTCCTGCCTCTCATAATGGAAGTAATTAATCGGAAGTTCGAAACCTGGGACGAGCCGACAACTCGAACTTGTATCTTGGTGGAGTACTTCGTCGATGCGAGCAAACACGTCAAGGAACACCACACTCTATACAAAATTCAATATCAATCATCACACGATTCACACCTTACTTGGTCCATCAGTCTAAAATCGTATGCCGCCCTAGGCGTCATGCAGGAAATTCGAGACTCGGACGACTCGGAGTTTTGAGAATCAGTTGAGGAGACGGAGGTACATGCTGCGCCAAAATACATGGACGTGTACGTCCAAGTACTAGAGGTGGTTTGAAACATAATGACGTCATTACCTGCTAAAGTTTTGAAGGATTATCGGATGGATGGGTCGGGCGCAGGATACGCAAAGCCTGTGGGTTTCAACGGAAAGGATGATTGTGAAGAAGATGAGGCAGGAAAGAAAGACGATGATGATGGCGAATTAGACGGTTCTGATGAAATTGGAACTACTGATGCAACATTGCATCAGGACATCCAGATGACAGACGTAAAGAATCGACTTGCAAAAGTAAGTCGATAACTTTGACAAACTTGCGACGTGCAAGTTCGACCCCGATCGTGGTCAAGGCCAGACTAGTAATGAGCCGTCATGTTTGCAATACGACCGGTCCAAGGTATAACTCTGGCAATATAAGAAGAGGGCGACTGACCTACCTTAACCGTCATTCTGTTGCAAAGTTAGGTGTCTTCAGCCCACCATGCCTACCAACCTTCGCTGCGAAGGTAATCCCTTCGACTCGCCCATCAAGGTCATAACATCTTCACCACCAAAGGCGACATCGATCACTGGAAATCAACAACCCGACGTTCTCGCCACCGCAGACCTTCTGCTCGAACAACTGAAGGAACTCGAAAACCTCTGTTCTACCGTCGAGGAGCGCGTCCAGCGCAAGCGTCAAGCTTTGAAGGAACTCGAGTGTCTCATCTCCGAGTCGACTTCCGCAGACGGGTCGCCACGGGGCCCTGCATGCCCCACCAACACACCGATCAGCTCTCGCTTGTGCCTCGTGCCTCCGCGTCTTCGAGGACTATTCGACCTGCGTGGACCGGGGCAAGTGAACCTCGACGCGATACAAAGCTGCCTGGACTATTCCCCGGAAACCAAAGCAGAAGACAACCTCTCCACGCACGAGGATCTTGGGCATTCCGAGGAGTGGGTGGACGATGACGAAGAAGCACTGATCTCCCCGTTCGATGACAAGTACGCACTTCGGCAGAGCCCGCGAAAGGTGGAGAAAGATTTGCCTGCGATTCCACGTGAGGAGCCCGGCGAGGTCTCGGAGTCGAGGATCCCGAGGAAGGTTTATGCTCGGAGACAGGTTTCGGCGTCGAGGAAGCTGACGGGTCGAACATCGGGCATTGTGACGCGAAGTACCTCGCACCGGCGTCGCCCTAGTGTACGCAGCGTCAAGGCCACGAACACTGCCTTGGATTTCACGACCAAAGGGACGATGCGTCGGGGCTCGTGGAAGCGGAGCATCATGGAGAACGTAAAGACGAAAGGTGGAACAAAGGTTTCGTCTGCCACCGAGAACGAGAGTGCGAAAGACAGCGCTCGTAGGAAGGAGAAGAGGAAGGGGCTGTGGTCAATCTACTCGGTATGCTCAGAACTTGGTCTGAGTGGGACCCATCATGGCGCGTGAGCGACTCGGAGGGCAGTGGGGCACTGCACTGTTTCGGGCTCGAATGATGGATCCGGATCCTGTCACTCGTACCAGCTTGTGCCACTGAGTAGCTCCATTACCACTGCCTTCTCCTGTCTTCTCACACCATACGAATCATGCCGGTGGTCTTATTGTCTATTCTTGTATCCAACAGTACGAAATAGTGTCGAGTGTGAGTTCCGAGCTTCCGAGTCCTTTGACGAAGCTAAAATAGAGAGCCTCGGCTGTGACTCAAGTCACTTGCCCAGCTGTATGGGATTAGCCACCTTCTGTCGTACCGTCATAAGTATGAATCTGGTGCAAAGCACACCCACCTTCACGCGCTTCACGCGCCTTCACGAGGGTCCGTGGACAATACCTGACAACTTGAAGACTCGGCGACCACCTATATAATACATCGCTCAGACTCAATACTACCCGTAAAAGATCAGTGGTCTATCTATTTCTATTTCCTAGTATCACTGCGGTCATAGCCTCCTATCTACTCACAGCAAACGATTCATCAAAACCGGTACATACTCCGTGTGTATAAAGCCGACCTGCGAAGAACTTCATCTCCCAGGAATCTCAGAGGGTACGTTCAGGATACCATCCCGACAACAATAATGAGGTGCGCCACTTTTGACTCTTCCAGCGTGTCCTTTGACTTAGTACACAGTGTTCAGTGCTATTATGTGGGTCAGCTAATCGTATATCCCTCGCAAATCTAATTTTGCTGGTTACGACAGTAATGGACCTTTCGTACATGCCCACTTTCTCGTCCACGTCGGTTCACTGCTCACCGTGTATAGGTCATCGGATACACGCTATGCTTTGGTTTAATGGGAGCTCTTTCTGTCCAAGCATGTATGCGCCCTCTTAGGTTCGTGCGTATGTGACCCACTGACTATTTTCTAGATATCTATTATACTAGATTCACAGATGACCGAAAAGCCATCAAGACGCTAGGTGACTTTTGTAATGGTCGTCTCCACGACGCCGCAGCTGATTATATTCGTAGTAACCGGCATCCTTCTCCTGGAAACATTGATGACTGTCTTCGTATTTTATGCCTTTTGGGAATGCTCAGCTGGCTCTAATGGGATGGTTTATCCGCTCCCCTATCCCCGGGTCATCTGGTCATTTGTAGCTTTAGGACCCATCACTGGACTTGGTAAGCAACAGATTAGCCCAGATCGTTCAGCGGCTGACCTAAAGAAGTGACCACAGTGACTCATGGCTTCTATTGTTGGAGAATAGCAACCCTCCGAAACTCCCGCCTCCTCCCGCTTCCCATTATGATGGTAATATATAGGATTCGGAAGTATTTTGAGGATACTCAGTGTGCATCTCTTTAGGTCTCCTTGTGCCAACTTGTCAGCATCATATATCTTACGTTTACTGTAAGTCAAACTTATTCTGCAACTACCACTATCTAGCTAGACGTTTCCACAGGATGACCTTTTCCCTTCAACTTTGGCCAATCAAAGTCCACCCCTTCACATGGTTCTCTCCCCATGGCTGGTGGTGAGTGCACGGCTTATTGCTTCGGGCTATCTGGAACCCAGACATCTGGCAGACCTGGCTCGGAAGTAGTGTTGTGTGTGATTTAGCAATTACAATCTGCATGATACTAAGTGTACGCCTGCTTGTGCTCTCTTTTCTGGACTCATTGCCGATGTCGCACAGCTCCGTCCCTCTAAATCTCACTTCAGAAGCACCAAGTCCACCCTAGTCAAGTTAACGAGGCTGACCATAGAGACTGGCCTTGTGACGACTATAACTGCACTTCTGGAACTTATCCTTGGAATCACTTATAGGCAATACTTCCATCATATAGCGGTGTAAGTCTTTGCGAAAGCACTGACAGAGTCCTCGCTGATACTTTGCTAGATTTTATGCCATATCGAAACTGTGCGTTGTCATAGCTTCCGATCCTTGTCATAAGTTCTAAGAGAGATACAGCTATGCAAACTGTCTGCTAGCAACTTTGAACTTCCGGCTTGTTCTCAGAAGTCAATGCGATCCAAACCAGACTGTCATCGTCTGGGATGACGTGACATCGAATACGCAGTCAAGGCAACTAGGTTCCTCCCAGTCAACGCACTTCGCGCAAATCCTGGCCCGGGAAGAATTAGAGATGGACACGGTTATGGATCTGAACGAGGTGCGTCCCCGCATCAAGTCTCGGTCGTTCATTGATTCATGTGTGTTCGTGTAGACTGGGCCGAGAAAGAATAGTTCTGTCGAGGATCAGACATCGGAAGTTCGTTGATTCATTCTTGCAGAAGCGCTGATTTTAGGACGATGTATGAATTGCCTGATAGGTATAAACTAGGGTGATACCAATGCAATCACAAACATGTATCCGAGTTTATGCGCACAGTCCTCGAAAACTGTGGGGTCGCAAATTTGGGTAACTACTGAAGTTGTATAGAACAGCTGATTTTGGTGTTCGGTTCTGGAGCTGCCTTTGGAATTTGCGAAGTTGCGGCACGCTCAGCGACACTGCAATATGCTCAGCGATCAAGCGCCCAGGCGGTGTCGCAGTGTGTCCGGAATTGAGAAGAAGTGCTCGGGCCCTTCAGGCCGAGTCCGAATCGAGTCTTACACTGGCTCCGTTCCTAAACGATGCACCAGGACGCTCGCGCTCCTTCAGTTATTCGAGGGCAACCTTGGCGGCGACGGGCACAAGGCTGTATTAAGATATGATGGACCTGACGCCGCCGTTGGCATAGAAGGTATTGTACTAACAAGCGAGTTGATGGAATGTCACTCAATGATGACGGCCCCGTAAGTATATTCAGGGAGACCCTCCTATTGACTGCTGATATCCGCGCCTGTGGCGAAGAAATGATACGTCTCATACAGTCGTCGTTATGACTATCAATTGAATCTCCAATATTTCTTGCTCAGAAGCAGTACTGAGCTGGCAACGCCACTATTTGTCCATTTTGTGAAGTAAGTTCCCACACTGGTGCCATGTCACAGGTCCATTCTGAAGGGTCGAATGGCTCGCTTTTGACTCTGTGATCGGCGCCGAACTACCTCTTGTGATTGGGAGGTTTCCTTGTCCATTCGTCAGGAGTGTCGAACTCGGGTTCATGTCTCAAGGTCGTCAGCATCAGCCTTCTGATTTACCATAGGGATCCAGAAGGTTGATCAGAGTCATGCCAATGTTAACATTGGCCGAACGAGACGCGGTGGCCCTTGTTAGCCTGAAAGTGCGGATCTGGCAATAAAGGCATCATCCAAATGAAAGTGTGGCTAGCAGTCTGCATGAGTATAGCAATTTAATGGTGTAGACTCAATGGATTCCAGAGATCTTCAAGTTGTCTTCCGTTCCAGAAGCACAGACTCACTGCTAACCGTTTTTGGTTACGAGTAACTTACGACGTCCAACCACATTTTTCCTTGGCTATTGGTGAGTCTGCGGCTTTTGTTTTGCACCGTCTCAGACATTTGGCATCAGGAGCAATGTAGTATGTATGGGATTCGACAATTACGATTCGCATGATACTCGGCGTACGTTTGTTTGTACTCTTTCTCTGAATCTGCTCGATGATCGTTGATGTTACATAGCGTGCGGTCCTTGTGTGCAGGTGCAACCGTGCCTCCGTTCTTTGCTGCAGTAGAGATAAGACCCAATAATTTGGCTCGTACGGACAAAGAACGAAGAACAGCCCGATGAAAGCCCAAAATTGGTTCATGCCGGAAGGGTTGGCAGACAAATGGGTTGCCTAGGGAATTACATGTGGGTCCAGCTGAGTAATATGTTTTTATCCGACTAGTACTATGCTGACTGTACTATCGCTGTGCCCCTGCAGGTTCATTAGTACCTCACTTCCGTTATTAGAGCCTTGTGACAGTGCACTCATTGCTGATGTGTCACCGGCTGTTCGTGTTACCGTAATGTCAACCAAGCATGTGGAGCTCGGCTGGCATTGGCGCTCAGAGTATCCATATTGGAGTCACGGTTGCCTTCCTATGATCAATGCTAAGTTTTCTACCAGTTCCCCTGTGCATCCTAGCATCCATCTACTTTTCAACCAGTGAGAGCACTCATATATGATACTAGTATCCGGCAGTGCTCCAGTATACGGGACCTGTCAATCCGAAGAACGCGACCTCGGAGCTTGAACGGTCCTCACAAGTGGTGCGGTTCTTGATGCCAATCAAAGATGGATTATTCCAATTACACAGCCCCTCACTAACTGGAATCAGGCCCGTGCACATAAAGCTAATCTGCGCAGCGGCCGAACTCACTGATTCAACTCCCAACACATCATGAGGTGTGTGAGCTCTGGGCTCTAGTGCAACTTTCCGCTCAACCCATGACCATTCAGTTCGACCCCCTCATTCAACGAGGTCGCAGTGTGAGTCAGCTAACCATCACATCCTCTAAATTCTAAATTTCCATCTCCACTAGCAACGGACCCTTTGTATGTCCCTACTCCATGTTTTGTTATATATGTTAGTTCTGACACTCCGTGGCACGTAGGTCATTGGATACACACTCTGCTTCGTCTTTATGGGAGCCGTTGCTGTCCAGGCCTGTGTGTCCTATCACATCTCTGCAAGCATATTGACTCACATTTCTTTCAGATATTTATTTTACCAGATTCACGGATGACCGGAGAGCCATCAAGACACTAGGTGATTGTTGTGGTTCTTCCCCATGGGGCTGCAGCTGATTACCCCCCAGTAATGGTTGTTCTACTACTGGAAACATTGATGACTGCATTCGTTTTTTCTGGGTTTTGGGCATCAGCAACCCTCCAAAATTCTTCTACTATTGTGCCAGCCACGGTGGTCTCCTCGTTCATGGCTTTAGCACCCATTACCGGACTTGGTGAGCGACAGATCAGCTCAAGTAGTTCAGCAGCTGATTGAGAAAAGTGACTACATTGACTCATGGCTTTTATTGTTGGAGAATATCAATCCTTCGAAAGTTCCGCCTGACTACACTTCCGATCATGATGGTAATACATAGGATTTACTGAGTGGGGAAAACTCGAGGGTGACCAGTGTGAATTTCTTTAGGTCTCCCTACTTCAACTCGCCAGCATCACGTATCTTGCAATTACCGTAAGTCAGACTTACTTCGTAATTACCATTATCTTGCTAGAACTCTTCCACAGGATGACCTTCTCCCTTCAGTCAAGAGTTTAACCACTACTCATTCATCCCACACGCTCAACCCATGGCTGGTGGTGAGTGCACAGTTTATTGTTATGGACCATCTAGAACCCAGACATCTGGCAGACCTGGCTCGGAAGTAGTGTTGTGTGTGATTTGGCGATTACACTCTGCATGATACTAAGCGTGCGTTTGTTTGTGCTCTCTTTTCCGGACTCATCACCCATGCCACACAGCTCCGTCCTTCCAAATCTTACGTCGCAAGCAACAACTCCACCCTGGTCAAGCTAACGAGGTTGACCATAGAGACCGGTCTTCTAACGACTGTAGCCGCGCTCATAGAATTGATCCTTGGAACCGTTTATTATGAATACCTTTGTCATGTCGCTGTGTAAGTCTTCCTGAAAGTATGGACAATATCCTCATTGATATTCGGCCAGATTTTATGTCATGTCGAAACTGTGGGCTCGCCATTGTTGACCATTGTCATCAGTACTAAAAGACATATAGCTACGCAAACTCTCTGCTGGCATCTTTGAACTTCCGGCTCGTTCTCAGAAATCAGTCCGATCCTGACTTGACGGCCATCGTCTGGGACGACTTGACGTTACACTCATCATCAAGACAACTGAATGCGCAATTTCTACCCCAGATAGATATCGACTTGGCTGTTGATCTGAACGGGGTGTGTTTTTGCATCAAGATCCAGTCGTTCTATGATTCACATGCGTTCATACAGATCGGAGCGGAAAAGACTAGTTCTGAGGATCGGAGATGGGCCACATAAACTCATTCTCGCAGGAGCGCCGAAATAACTTATGAAGACGTATGAACTTCCTGACAGGTCGAGACGGGTATAAATTAGGGCGAGGTCAGTGCGGTTGAAAGGGAATCTGTATCCAGGCGTATGCGCGGCACAGCTGATTCCTCAGTGGTTGCTGGTGTCATTTAGTTCCGGGGCTTGTAAAATGGGTTGCCAGGAGGACTCGTGATCTGCGACAATCTCTTTCGTATGTGTATTCCTTCGCCTTGTATTGCATCTTATATTTGCCATGGTCATCACGTCGAAAGAGCAGCTTTCATGAACGTTTAAAGTGCACGGGTAAGTCAACAACACTGTCTCGGAATTCGCGAAGTTTCGGAACGCTCAGTAATACCCTGGTCGTGATTGAAGGCTGGGTATTGTCGGCGATATTCAGCATCGAGATGAGGTCCTCCAGGTCTCAATCCTTTACGCTGGCTATGTTCCCCGAAAATGCAGAAGGATGCTTGCGTTCATTCACAAAACCTCAGTGGTGACGAGCATGTCCGGCTGTCAAGATACAGTGCCTGATGTCGCCAGTTGTAACGGGCCTTGATAAGCATTGCGGGAGGTTTTCCTCAAGAGGAACCATGGTCGACACAGACCAGTCGCCCTCTTCTTATCATCCTACCATCAGAGTTGTGTCTTGAATGGGTCGCATTGCACACACGATAGTACGAATCTGTTTCCAACCCTGATCTGCATTCAAGACTCAGAGAAGCTAGACGTGTGGAGAAGTGCGTAGACGACAACGAAACGCTGCCCATCTATTCGAGGACACGAGTATGCTTTGGGAGCGCCCGGGGAAGTATTTGCCTGCATCGTGCTCTTAGGGTCGAAGGACTGGAGTTCATCTGCACCAGAGGCAGAGATAAGTTTCGGTGGCGGCGCATCGATCTACTTCGTGAGTGGTGGCACGAAGTAGTAATTAGTAACTCTCGTCAGCGTACATAGCGTCGAAGCAACATGGGTGGCTCACCACGACTTTTCGTGTTTGGGATTCTGAGCTCCCCTAAGATAGCTTAGCCTCCGCGGCACTGTGGTCGTCCGTCGCGCTGTTAGATTTTCTATACTCCATAGCTAGATGCATACTAGTACATCTCCCAGTGCCACTTGGTTTCTAGACTTTGTCCCGATTCGTCCTCTGCGACGACACAGTGCGTCTGTAGTCTCGATATGTTACTTTGAGTCGTTGCTAGGTGATATGGATGGCTCGGGTATGCCGCTTATCTCGCCTTTGTACTGTTTGTCGCGCTGACGGGCCTCATCAAGTTCAGCTAGCGTCTTCGTTTCGACTCGTCTCAGGTTGCGGTGTGCGTCGCTTGTTGCGCTATTCGTTCCACTGCGGCCACCTCATCCCTTGTCTTGTTCGACACCGTTCAAGTTACAACCTCTGACGCTCCCTGTTGCCCTCGATGTCTCCAGGTGCTTCATGCACCTCACTTGCTATGGATGTGTTCGTTTCGTCGACGAGCTCCTTATGTATCACCTTCAAGGCATTTTAGATAACTCTCGTGGTTTCCCAACACATCTGTGTCACTGACCAACTCGCTGCGCGTGTCTACGCAATCTGTTTGTGCGCTCGACTGCCGTGCATTGTTGCGCTCTCTCATTTCATCGTGGGATCGATTGAATGAACTGGGATCTGATAGAGAAAGGTCTGGGGATGCTTCAGGTATGTTGTCTTCATCCATTGAGGGGCGCTAATCGTTTCCATTGACTAGCATCTTGGAATGTATGTCCACCCCTACATCCCCATTCCCCCTCTTGATTGGTACGTCTCATTGCGTTCCTACGTCCTTTCTATCCGCCTCTGCATCTCCACGTTCGTATCCGATACTTTCGTTTCATTCGGCGTTCGTCTCGCTTCTGGGCCCACAATAAGGGCCCGGCCTGAGGTTTAACAATGCCCAGGCCCAGTCAGACCCGGCACAAGCCAGGGCTTTCTTGGCAGGTCAGGCCCATAACACCACCAGTCGCACCGCTGAGAGGCAGAAGTGTTATGGTGACTCGATTGACTGTTCCACCGGATGCTGGAAGCTAGGTCGCTCCGATTGGGCGCGAAATGGTCTAGGCTATCGTGCCTGGCCGATATAGGACCGCCTTACGAGCTAAGTTACAATGCAGAGGTGTTCTCCTTTCCATTTCTGCCAACTCTTCAACGTTCACTTGCATCTGGTGTATCAGCGATGTCCGGCTATCATGATCTCCGAGTCCGTTTGAGCTTCGAGTACGGTGACCAGCGTCCTTCGACTCTCACGCAGCAAGGTACAAGTGCCTTTCGACCTTCATGCAGAAATGTATAAAATGTCGATGATGCACGCGTCAGTGAACCTCACCCTCGTTCCGCACCACTTTCATCACCATGTCCTCCTCGCACAAGTTTGCACAGCAGAAGCATGTTACCCTTGCAGCCAATTTCAACAAGACTTTACCCTTGCCTGCGTCCGCGGGGTATACGGGTCGGTCGTTTGTAACCGAGCAGAGGGCGAGGACCATATCCGAATATGGTACTAGACCTATCACCCCGACGGTTGTGGAACCCCGCTCTGCAATTCAGAAGGAAGAGTGGCTCGAAGCTGCTCGCAAGAGCACTGAACACTTTAAAAGACACGCCTCTCCGGTCCCTCTGGTTTGGGTATGCCTGTATTCATATCATGTGATCCGAGTCCCTACGTTTGATACCAATATTCAGGTATTGACCGAGGGCAACGAAATCCCGGACAATGCCGTTCCTTTCGGGGAAGATCGCAATGGATGCACCATGTACATCGCCCGCGCTCTTTTGGAGGGCAGTCTTCGTGAGTAGTTGGTGACTACACTATGCGACTGGTGAACTCAAGACCTTGATCCGCAGATATCGGTAAAGCGAGCCCCCAGTTCGCCGGAGCCGCAATTGGATTTGCCGGTAAAGAGCACATTGTATGCACCTCAAGTTGTGTCCATCGAAGAACTCGAGCTGACTTTGACTACAGATCCCCCACTATGAGGTACTTGTTTGCGCTTCACAACTTCGCTGGGGCTTCCCTGCTGCAGAACCCGAGGGCGTTTTTGCGCAGGGTACAGTCGTCCTTGCTCAGCAGCGCACAACAAGAACATCGTACAGATCGAAACTTCGCAGTACCGAGGTGGACCCGTCCAACACAACCCTCGTCGAGGCTGATATCCCGCGATACATCCCCGACGCCTTTAATACCCTGTCAGACAGAGAGGCTGGTCTTAGACGATTGGCGTGCGTATCCCTCTAATAGTCCATTTTCATTCTGTTGATCCATCGTAGTGAGATCAAGACCGTCATCGTTATCGACGATTCGATGT